>JAOTQR010094614.1:0-31239 GCA_025774065.1 Solanum ossicruentum | reverse complement strand
TTTTATCCTCCAAATTCACTTAATTCCATACTCCCGCATCATAAGTTAATTAAATTTAAAATACACCTCAATCCCAATAATTTTTCCTGAATTAATAATTGACCGTTAAGTGGTTACGGGGTCTAACAATTGGGTCCTTTCACCCATGGTGCCCAACCTTCCTTTTTTATATATATATATAAATTGCATGTTTTCAAGTTGGTTTATCTATGGGTATATCTTGTTATGAATTTTGAGTATAAACTATATTGGGAGTTTTATGAAATGTTGTTCAACTATGCATGTTTTGAGCTATGGAGCTATAATCTATTGTGTGAATTGATTAGGGGTTTTTATGTATCTTATAAGAGGGTATTACCTAGTGTTAATGGGTTGATTTACATTGATTTTTCTCACATAATTTCAATCTTTAATTGCATGATTTTGAAGTATTTGATAAAATGTCTTGTTAAGGATTATTGAGTTATTGAGGGTTTATTGCATGATTTATGAGTCAAGTGGCTTTAGGATGATGAAAGGAATGTGGATATGTGTTGAATTTATGAAAAGTACCTATAGTATTGCAAGTATATTGTTGGGTTTCCATGTTTGTTATGTTCTTGAGAAAATTGAGAAGCCTTTTCTTGATGCTTGAAATGTAATGGTTTGATGAGCTATTTCTATGACTCCTACCGAAATGATTATATCTTAAGGTATGGACATTCTACTGAAAAGGTCATGCCGTAATGTAAAATGACTAATGGTTCCTACCGAAAAGATTATATCGTAAGGCAAGGACATCTTACTACATCTACCGAAAGAGTCGTGCCGTAAGGTACAAATCATGATTCCTACCAAAAAGATCATTCCGTAAGGTGTGGGCATTCTACCGAAAAGATCATGCCATAAGGTAGAATGAATCACAGCTCCTACCCAAAAGATTATATCATAAAGTGGGGACGTCTTGTACTACCTATCAAAAAAACTATATCGTAAGGTAAGGGTATTGGTAACACTCTCCGAAAAGGTTATACCGTAAGGTGAGTGGGTGTCTATTTAGCCCATCTCATACATGTTGGTGAAAGGTTTGAGTATGTTCCATATTGAGGTTGCATTCCTTGATTATGATTTACAAGCACATTTTTCCTTAAGCATTGATCATGCATGCCATATTGATGTTATACTTATCCTTTGTTTATAATTATGCATTTTGATTATGTTGCCTATCCCTTATTTGTATTGCATTCTACATACTTAGTATATTTAAATATACTAATGCATACTTTATGCCTACATGATGTTACCATATAGGAATCGGAGCACCTATTGGTCATCGTCCACGTGGCTAGATTGTCTTCCGAAAGATAAATTTTGGTAAGTCCTAAAGTTCAGAGACACAAGCTATACTACTCTTGTTCTTTATTTATCTCTTTATGTTGGATATTTGATACTATGAGGGAGAGCTCGGAAAGTGTCTTGGCCCCCACTCAAGTCTATGTTTAGAGGTGTTGTTGGAATAATTGAAGTATCTATGCTTTGATCTTTGACTCTTTAATGGTTTATGACAATTTGACTCTTTCATTTAGTCTCAAATTCCTTTATTTATATTATTCACTATTGTTTATTTTGCTTACACGACTAAGGATGTGTGTATGATATGTTAAGAGGCTTGTTTGGTGTTCCTTCGAGTTCTCCATTCGCCGTGTGACGTCTAGGCCCCAGTTTGGGTCATGAAAATTATAGTATCAGAGCACTGGGTTATTAGTGGTCCTCAGAATCCAGCACACTATGTCGATTAGAGCCTTATTCATGGTTGTAAAGCACACCACAACTATGAATGGGAGACTATGAGGCATATTAGGAAATGTTTAGTTCTTCATGGTCTATATGGTGCCTTAATGTAAGGTAAGGATTTTTCCCCTAACGAATGTTCTTTGCTCTTCTACTTGTTGACTTTGCCGCTACAAAGAGGAAGAACAAGGAGGGTTGTGCACCTATGGGACGATTGGCTTACCCCGCTCCTCAAGCTCCTCAAGATGGAGGGGCTACCGAAGTTTAGTTCCAGAATGCTATTAATATGTTGTCATGTGTTATGACTAACCAAATTCACCAAAGGGCCCAAGCCCCTAATGCTCCCACTCTAGCTTCTAGGGTGAGGGATTTCACTAGGATGAACCCATTGGAGTTCCATGGATCCAAGACAGATGAGGACCCCAAGAGTTCATAGATGAGGTGTAAAAGGTGCTATCCATTATGGGGGTTTATTCGGAGGAGAAGATAGAACTAGCGGCCTACCAACTAAAAGGAGTGACTCAAATTTGGTTTGTACAATGTAAGGGGAAGAGGGGAAATGATAATGCCATTCCTTGGGTGGAGTTCAAAACCGCATTCCTCAACCGGTCCTTTCTTATTGAACTCAGGCAAGCTAAAATGATGGAGTTCATGAATCTTAATAAAGGCTCCATGAGTTTGCGGGAGTATGCCTTCAAGTTCAATAAGATCTCTAAGTATGCTCCTCAATTGGTGGCTGAGCCTAGGTCTAGGATGAACAAATTTGTGATGGGGATGTCCGACTTGGTTAATGAGGAGTGTCGTGCCGCCATGTTAATAAGTTATATGGATTTGTCTCGACTAATGACTTGTGCCGAGCAACTTAAGAGAGAGAAGCTTAGAAAGAGGAGAAGTGAGGGTCCAAGAGGGCTTGATTTGACGGTATCTTCCAAGATCAAGAGTCCGACGATGCTCCAAACAAGAGAGTTGCTAAGCATGGGTGCCAAATCCAAGGCCCCAAGGAGATGATGGGTGACTCATCCTAGATTCCCACAATGTGGGAGGAAACATGGTGGTACATGTTGGAGGAACAAAAATGCATGTTTTGGGTGTAGTTAGATGGGCCACAAAATTTCGGATTGCTCACATGCTTAAAACAAGGTTAGAGATGGCCTGCCACGAGGGCAAGGTGGACCTGTTTATGAAAGAGTTCAAGAAGGCCAACAAGGGGGTGCTTTATGACATAATCGGTTCTGTACTCTTCAAAGGAGGCAAGGAGTAGATGATGTGCCCGATGTTGCTATCGGTATATTGAAGTTTCCTTTGACTTAGATGTGTGTGCACTGATGGGTCCGAGTGCCACTATTTCTTTCATTATTCTTTTTGTTGCTTGTGGGCTTCATTTGTATCTCGAATTGTTGTGTGAACCTTTTTGGTGTCTACCCCATTGGTGAGTCTATTGTTGCTAGAAGAGTCTATAGAAATCGTCCCGTGGTCATATTGCATTACGTCTTGCCTTGTATTTTGTTGAATTAGATGTGGTGGATTTTGATGCAATTCTTGGGGTGGTTTGGTCACATGCATATTATGTCTTCATTAATTGTGAGACACGTAGAGTTAGATCCCAATTCCCCAATGAACCTGTCCTTGAGCGGGGGATTGTGGTGGTGGTGAAGGGGTAGGTCGAATTGATTTCTAAGGGTTGCATTTATCATCTTGTAAGGGTAGGAGTGTTGAGCCTAGGGCCATTCCTATTGAGTTGATTCCGGTGGTCAATAAGTCCTTGATGTCTTTTTCGATATTTTGAATTTGGGGTAGTGTCTTTGGATTTGTCTCATGCACAGACAATGTCTATAGGTATCATGAATAGAGTCTTTAAACCCTACCTTGTTATGTTTATGGTAGCCTTTGGTGACGGTATGTTGATTCATTTTCGAAAGTGTGGAAGAGCTTGTGAATTATTTGAAGGTGATGTTGCAAATTTTGAGGAATGTGAGGTTGCTTGCTAATTATGGAAAATAAGGATCTTTGGGTAACAAAAGGGTGGTTGGAGAAGTACATCAGTTGACTAGGTTGGGATGAGGTTGGGTGAAGTTGAGAATGGTAGTGTAGTGGTTTTGATGGTTCTAAATCTTCTTTGGTTGAAAAGGACTAGTTTAAGCAAGGCCTTGATTCTGCCTTAATAGAGTTGTAGGTGTTGGTGAGGGATGGTAGAGTGGAGGTTTTCTCCCAAGGTGGAGATGGTGGCTTTTGGTGCTAAAGTGGGCTATGTATGTTTAAGGTTGACAATCGGGTTAAGGTTTGCAGGTCCTTATAGGGTTTGGAGGAGAAATTGTTAAGGTTGCATAAGGATTAGAGTTACCTATAGATCAATATGGTTCATCCGTTTTTTCATGTGTCTATGTTAAGGTGGTGTACGGTGACCCAAGTGCTATGGTAACTTTGAAGGGTGTGGGTGTGTTGAAGGATAATTTGACTTATGGGAGGTTCCGGTAGAAATCTTGAATAAACAAGTGAGAAGGTTGAGAGGCAAGGATGGAACTTCCGTTATGGTTCTTTGGGGAAATCAACAAGACGAAGGAGTCACGAGGAAGCTGAAGCGATCATAAAGGAGCGATATTCATAACTCTTTCACTCTATTCAAACCTAAGATAACAACTAAGTCCTTTATAGGATTTCAAGTCCTAAGTTTCAGTCTTCATGTTATTTGTATACATTCATATTTATATTGACATGTTTATGGTGATTTTGACACTTAACTTGAGATTTTGAAATGATGTATAAGTGCATTGTTGCACTCTTGTGTGGGCTGAAATCATCTTGACTACTTCTCTTATATACGTTTTTTTGACATTCGAGGATGAATGTTCCCAAGGGGGAGATATTGAAACACCCCACATTTTCATAGGACTACCCCATAATTGTAATTTCCTTATATTTCAAAATTGAAAATATTTAAACACCCCTCCTCGTAGCTCGAAAAGACCCTATGATGTATTTTTTTAATATCTCAAAATCCGTGTAGAATTTTGCAAATCCAACTCATATTCAAGTTCAGAGGGAAAAATTAATTGAGAAAATGAGTACCTACAAGGTATACTTTGTCCATGTCAAGAAAAATAATTTTTGGTGAGACTTCGCAAAAACAGTAGCTGTCCGCAACCAGTCCCCGACGCGGACCTGGCACGGACTAGTTTAAAAATTTTCAAAAATATTCTTTGTACTCCAAGACAATTGGGTAGTAACTCAATACTCATATCTACGAGAATCCCTCATTGTTCAGCCATTTTGAGCCCTAAAAACTCACCAAAAGCCTCTCTAATTCCTCTCTAATCTTCATCAAATTCTCCATCCATTCTCAAGGTCTTCAAGAAGTTTGGTTGGAATTCAAGAAAACCAAGTCAAGCCCCAAGTCCTTCTCAAGTTTTCTTCAAGAAACTCCAAGATTAAGGTATGTGGGTTTCAACCATTGGGTCCTTTCACCCAACCATCCTTTTTATATAAATTTCATGTTTTCAAGTTGGTTTATCTATGAGTATATCTTATAATGAATTTTGAGTATAAAATATATTGGGGTTTTTATAAAATGTTGTTCAACTATGCAGATTTTGAGCTATGGAGTTATGATCTATTGTGTGAATTGATTACGGGTTTTGATGTATCTTGCAAGAGGGTATTACCTAGTGTTGGTGGGTTGATTTATATTGATTTTTCTCACATGATTTCACTCTTTAATTGCATGATTTTGAACTAGCATTACACACATGCCAAATGTTTGATAAACTATTTTGTTAAGGATTCTTGAGTTATTAAGGGTTTATTGCATGGCTTATGAGTCAAGTGGTTTTAGGATGATGAAAGAAATATGGGTATGTGTTGAATTCATGAAAACTACCTATGGTGATTGTTGGGTTTCCATCATGTTGTGTTCTTGAGAAAATTGAGAAGCCCTTTCTTAATGCTTGAAATGTAATGGTTTGATGAGCTATTTCTTTGACTCCTACTGAAACGATTATATCGTAAGGTATGGACATTCTACCGAAAAGTCCATTTTGTAATGTAGAACGACTAATGGTTCCTACCAAAAAGATTATATCGTAAAGCAAGGACATCTTACTACACCTACCGAAAAGGTCATGCCGTAAGGTACAACTCATAATTCTTACCGAAAAGATCATTTCGTAAGGTGTGGACATTGTACTGAAAAGGTCATGCCGTAAGATAGAATGGCTCACAGCTCCTACCCAAAAGATTATATCATAAAGTTGGGGACGTCTTATACTACCTATCAAAAAGACTATGTCGTAAGGGAGGGGTATTGGTTATACTCTCCGAAAAAGGTTATATCGTAAGGTGAGTGGGTAGCTATTTGGCCCATCTCATGCATGTTGGTGAAAGATTTGAGTAAGTATTTCATATTGAGTTTGTATTCCTTGATTATGATTTACAAGCATGTTTTTCCTTAAGCATTGATCATGCATGCTATATTGATGTTATATTTATCCTTTATTTATAATTATGCATTTTGATTATGTTGTCTATCCCTTACTTGCATTGCATCCAACATACTTAGTACATTCAAACGTACTAACGTGTACTCTATGCCTATATGATGTTACCATGTAGGAACCAGAGCACTTATTGATCATCCTCCACATGGCTAGATTGTCTTCCGAAAGATAAGCTTTGGTGAGTCTTCAAGTTCGGGGACAGAAGCTATGCTACTCTTGTTCTTTATTTATCTCTTTATGTTGGATATTTGATACTATAAGGGTGAGCCCGAAAAGTTTCTTGGCCCCCACTCAAGTCTACGTTTAGAGGTGTTGTTGGAATAATCAAAGTATTTATGCTTTGATCTTTGACTCTTTTAATGATTTATGACAATTTGACTCTTTCCTTTAGTCCCAAATTCCTTTATTTATATTATTCACTATTGTTTATTTTGCTTCCGCGACCAAGGATGTGTGTATGATATGCTAAAAGGCTTGTTTGGGGTTCCTTCGAGTTTCACATTTGTCATGTCACGTCTAGGCCCCAGTTTGGGTCGTGACAACATGCCTACTTGAGCAGCTTGAAGGCATATCTGTATTTTTATCGTTCTTCCGTTGTAATTTGTTAAGCAGCTCAAGAAGACAGCAGGTCGACATGTTTGCTTGAGCTGCTTGAGGGTACGTGTGCAATTTTTTATGGTTCTTCCATTATAATTTATGGTCTCAATTTTAATGTTAAAAAATGCTACCAATCATGATAATTAAAGTTTCTTAAGCTGGCAGTAGGTTGACATCCCTGCTTGAGTAGCTAGAAGGTATATCCGTAATTTATTATGGTTCTTCCACTGTAATTTGTTTGTCTTATTTTTGTTGTTAAAAAATGTTAGTAATCATGATAATTAAAGAAGCTCAAGTTAATGACTTAAAATATTTCTAAAAAAACATGTTATGTCACAATATTAATAATTTAAAACATTTAAAAATCATATAAAAAATTTTAATTAACTCTATAAAATTTATCTATAGCATTTAAATTAAAATTAAAAAATAACAGATATTAAATATGTGCTAGCACGGACATCAATGTCTAGTAGTAAAGAAAAAGAGGAGAGGCTTTATGCAATTAATGCTCAAAGAAAATCCAACTCCCCCTTTTCTTGATGAATGAAGTCAGGTTATTAAAAGAACAATATATATATATATATATTGTTCATTTGGTATAGCTTTTTATTTTGTATGATATATATTGGTCCGCATTCTCAAAATAATATTGTAACTAAGATATTAAAATTAATACTTCAAGTCTAGTATTCAGAAGATAAATATTGTAATGAGACTTGAAGTACATAATATTTATAAGTATTTAAAATCTAGTAGACATAAATTTATAAAACTATTAAGATTATGTTAAATTTAAGATATATTAGATCAAATAAAAATTATGAATTTTTGTAGTTCATAAAAAGAATAGGATAGAATGTAATTAACTATTAACACTATGCAATTTATGTAATTATTAGTCTTGCTATACGTGTTTCGTGCATGATCAAAGTGTATACCTCATTTGATGATAAATATTACCGAAAAAATTAAACTCGATTATGAATTTACAAAAAGATAAATAATTCACTAATTTTGATAAATTATTATTTATAAAGGTCCTATATATCGAGATTTTATCACTAATTAGAATATCTAGTAAATTAAAATTTTTTAATGATAATAAGATATTTTCTTATTTCAAATAAGGAAAAAGTATATGTATTGAAATGTCATAATGGGTAAATAATTGATTAGAAAGCAAGAACTGTCTTCAGATATTTAGTTTTACTTTACTTTACTTACTATATAATAAATGTGAGTTTGGTTATTCAACCATTGGCAGTTCATTTCTGCTCCATTTTGTTTCCAGTATTCTGATTTATCTTCTTCCTCCTCTTTCTTTTTGTAGTTTTGTTCTTTTTTTTCTTTCTTGTTTTGACATTTCTCCAGCAGCTTTTCAGTTTTTTCACTATTTAAGACTTATTCGGCACATTTTTCTCTGGCTTTAGGAACACACACCAAGTTTTTATGGTACTCTCTCCATTCCAATACAATTGAATTGTTGGAATATGACACTCATCATAAGAGAAAAAATAAAGATATAAATTAGTCATATTTTTTCATTTTTATCCTCTTTAAACTCCAAAATATTAGTAATAATCATTAATTATTAAGTCAACAATATATTAATTAATGAAGAGTACAATTGAAAACTTTTCCAACATCTATTTTGAATAGTGAATAATTTAATTATTCTTAACATTAAAAAATATTCCAACAATTCAATTATTTTGGAACATAGATAGTAATTTTTTCTTGCTTCTTCTCTTGAAATTCTTGGAGTCAGCATAGCGTGTGAGTTCGTTGAGGATATTTGTTGCTGAGCAAAAAAGGTAACTTCAGCACCTTAATTTTAACATTGTTAAATTGTGAGTGGTTTTTTATGCCTTTGTTTCGCAGAATCGTCATTCCATCAATCTCGGATGGAGCCAAAGATTCACTATTTTTTGGTTTTGAGGTATGATGGAATAAAGCAAAATGACTCTTTAAACTATCTGCGCTTCTTCCAATTGTGAAGTAGCTGTTAGTCAATCCAACTTTCGACGCTTATCATGGGTCATCCGGAAACAGTCGCGCTATGTTTTTAAACATAGGGGTCAGGCTGCGTACATCCGACCCCCCCTTACCCCGCAATGGGCAGGAACTTTTGAGGCATTGGGGTAATGTTGTTGTTGTTGTTGTTGTTGTTTCTCAGAATCGTAGATGGTCTAGTTTATTACGTACGTGTAGTTGTGTTAAATAAGAATCATGATAAAATTGTAAAATATGTAGGACCAAAAGGTTACCAATTGATTACTGGTAATTGCCAGTGTTCGATGTGTCTTTAAAAGATTTACATATTTATTGTTCACCATCTCAAAATTTGATTTGCTATATAGCATTCCCTATATTAAGCATTGTAGAGCTGGAGAATATAATTTAATGGTTTATGCAATGTTTCTGTCCTTCTCATACACATACTTGAAATCAAATTCTTTGATTAACAACTAAGTTTGTCATCTATGACTTGCAATTGCATTGGTTGTGACACAACACATGTCAAGTGAAACTAAAATGAAAAGACGTTAGTCACTCAGTGTGAACAAAAATCAGGTTTTTGCTTGACAACCTATAGTAAATACAAAAACTGATTCGACATCAAGAATTATTATGAAAAATTTTTTTGCTCAAGGGAAAACAACCACAACCTACACCATGTAGGATTTGAGCCAACTTCACTAACTTCAAAGAGCAACGTCAAGATTACAACTTAGTAATCGCTTACTTTGCTCTCCAAGAAACCAAATCCGCTTCTTGTTACAACTCTCCCAAAACACGTTCACACTTGCAATAATTGTCTCTAAACAATAATTCTAAGTAGAACACACAAAAGAGGATAAGGCTTTTCAGAAAGAAATTCTAAATCTAGATCTTCTTTCTTCCAAAGTGTTGATTGATGATTACTCCTTACCTTTGCCATTTGATCGCCGATGTTTGTTTGCCGCAAATGCTGCCCTTCGAAGGATTTATTTATTTTTATATAATTCTCCCTAGAAGAGTTACACTCAGTATTTTATTCTAGGACAATATCTTTATTTATCTTATTTAGGAGTCTATTGACACCACACAAGGTTTTCTTTTATTCTCGCTCTTTTCTTTGATTTTCCTTTTGATCGGTTCTGCCTAATAAACCTTGTCTGCTTTTTCTGATTCACTTCTTATCTGATATGTCTTCATAGCATTCTTTGGCCTCTCATTCTACCTTCTGAACCTAGTTCACTTTGTTATTATCAGAACACCTAGCTTTTAACATGCAAACAAATTTTGTATCTGATTCACTTTGTCATTATCCAAACACCTCATACTTTTCAGCAAGCCAACATATTCCTCCTTTTTTGTGATGATAAATCCATATTGTTCCACATATCTTTTGAACCTATATTCAAAAAGGTACACAACATCTTTCGAAACTACATTTGCAAATGTACACAACATATCTTCCTTTTTTTGACATCAAAGAAAGAAAAATGGAACAAGGTCAACAAGAAGTCAAAATCGCACTCATGGCCTAAAAGGTAATAGACACATCACATAGAGAATCAAGACACAATCAATATGAGGATAATAGTCATCCTAACCAAATTGACAACAGAAATCTAAAGCATAAATAACAAGTCGTTCACATTCAAGCATGCACTGTAATTAAATCCTAAGAGAGGAGAGGGCACTAACATTCAATACTATCAGCAAAACATCTAAAAACCAATAACATTATCTGTAATAGTCATAAGAGAACATTCTGGAATACTAAAATGGGAGAGTAGTAGAGAAAGGTCAAGGGATTAAGGAATTGAAGAGGATGAGGATGAGGCTATGAGTTTCAATAGCTTATCTATACAATCAACCACAACTTGAGTCCATCAACTGTCCTTTCAACAAATTCACTTTAGTATATAGCTGATTTTCCTAGTTCTTGGCATCCTAAAGATGTATCATGAATTGAGAAACTGGTCCTATCACTTTGATAGTTGTGGGCCCGAACATCTGTGCTTCATTTGGCAGGTAGTCATATTCAATTGATGTAGACTTATTGATCATGTCCTTTTTAGTGATTTGACATCCATCGTCCAGAGAAATAAGAAAGGGTCCAAAAATAATGGTAAATAGGTTTTCATATGCTAGCTAGTGAGGAATAAGTAGTGGATACGCTACACTTACCATGTGTTTGATTGTTAAGAGAGGTTTGTGACAGGGGTTCTAGTGAAGGACTTCGGCGAGGCAGTGAAGGTAGTCGTTCCCCTTGAGGAGATCCTATATAGGAAGTAATGGGTGTCCCAATTTTTTTTAGGAGATTTCTTAGGAGAGAAGTAAATATTACATATAAGAGATGGGCAAATGGTGGAAATAAAAAAAAATGCGTACAACATAAACTTAGGGTGCAAATAGGAGAATCAAGTTCTCTTATAGTATTATCACAATATTATAAGACACATAGATGTCGTGCATAAGGAGTGACCTGGAGGTTGAGTGCATATCTGAAAATTAAGAACCCGGTCCTGCATTTATCTGACTCTACATAGTTCAATTGTTGGACACTAAGGACAATATCATTGGACCTTATGTGTGCAAACCTTCCTTGGTGGGTGCGTATTGGCTTGAAAAAGTATAAAGATGAGTGAGTTTGAACCAAATTGCAATCCTTGTTCAAATTATACTTCCTAGTCTTTCTAGGGACTAAGAAATTAGTTTATTGTTGGTACATCAATCCAAGTGCCAGGTGATTTTGCTCAAATAGTTCCCTTTCCAATCCTTTGATTAATATATCTATCACTTGATCCTTCGTTTTGCAAAATGCAATGATGATGTGACCATTCTCCATATTATCTCTTTATACTAAAATCTAGAAGTTGTTGTGTGATCCACAAGAATTTAAAACAACATGATACAATAGTCATATACTCTACTTCAACGGTAGACAATGCAATAGCATTATGCTTGCGAGTAGCCCATGAAACCAGACATGAATTAAGAAAATGTGACATCCCCAGAGATATTTTTTTTGATCTATAAGGTATCTAGCATAACTTACATCTGCGAATCCAGCAAGGTCAAAAGAATTTCCTACTAGATACTAGAGAACCATGTTTATGGTTCCTTTGAGATAGCATAGGATTTTGACTAATTTCATAAGTGACTCCTTTGGACAAGATTGAAAACATGCACACATCCCAATACTGAGCACTATATCAGGCCTATTTTAGTCCATAAAGAGCCTTGTCCAATTGATACACATAATCTAGATGATCATAATTCTCAAAAACCTATTGGTTCTTTGATGTACACTTCCTCTTGCAAGTGCGTATTTAGGAATGCATTTTCCATGTCCATCTGGTACAACTTAAATTTCATATGAGCAACCAAAGCTATTAGCATTCTAGTGGCCTCAATCCTACCTATCGGTGCAAAGGTTTTATCATAATCTATTCCATTTTCTTGATCGTAGCCTTGTACCATTAATTTGGCTTTATTCATACTGACAGCTCCTTGATCGTCAAGCTTATTCCTAAACACTCATTTGTCCTATTATAGTGCAATCAAAGGACTTGGAAACCAGATTCCACACCTTTCTTCGTTCAAATTGATTCAATTCCTTACATATTCCATAGCTCCTAAGTATTTCGCTTTTATAATTTTAAAAAGTTTTTTAATTGATTTATGCTAATTCGTCTTGTAGCCAAATTAACCAATTAACTCATTCTGGCTACTTTTTGAATTCTAATTGACCACAACTATAATTAAAATGACCAACTTTTTAACTAATTTTTTCACTCTTTTAAACCCATCTTTCAGACCTATATTAAGTCCAATCTTTAGATCAAAATATTGGCCCAAACTAGCCAATTTTTTTTTCCTAAACCATTATATACATATGATACATATATGTGTATTTGTGACGCCATGCGCCCCCTTTTTAAATTAGTTTTTCTGTCCCTCACGCTCACCCCTGCACCTTACGCGTCTCCCTCTATCCATGAAGTTGCCAGTCATTTTATATTCTTTCCAATTCGAAGTTGTCGTATGAATCTGTTTATCATATAGTAGCTATGTTATGGGTCACTAAAGATTGGATAGTCCTTCTGATGTTATGTTTATGATGATGTTTTCTGTTAAATTGTGGTTTAAAATCTTCTATTTCCATGTTTAAAGCCTTCCATATTTGAAAATGAAGTCATTGGTTTGAACATTACTATGGTCTTCCTGTTGCTCTCTTTTCTTTATTTTAGCATCTGGGACTAGCTGAATGTTGATATAAATTAATGTTTTGTTGAAGAAATTCGCCAATGCTTCCTCTATTTTCTTGTGTTATTTAGTCACGTGACGTTTTGAAATACCTTCAAAAACCAAGTAAACACCAATCGTCTCCACTTTTATTTGCTCCATTGCACTTTACTTTTATATTAATAATGAGTTTTTGTTGATTGCTAATAACCGATTAGTCCTAATTTAATTCTTTTTCTTCAAATCGTCTTGGTTAGGACTGTCCTATTTATATTTGGGGTTTTAAGTTTACTTGATTGTGATTGAAGTTGTTTCATTGCCTACTATTCACGTGTCTATGGGTAGTATTCTGCCATTTCCTTCTTTTTGTAATGTTTAAGACAGGCATATATGTACATCTCTATATCAACATTTCTTCATATTAAGTGTTTTGAGTTATTATTTATGAATTTTTACTTGTTTTGTTGCATGTGGCTCCTTTCGGAGTCTATAATGGACTCTCTTACTCTCCTGCACCTCAGGTTACTGTTAAACCCATTTTTCGAGTTAATCCCATCCTATTCGATTTATCAGTAAGCTGTTATAGGTTTGGTTGCCTGATATACAGGTTAGGGCAGCTGGTCAGGTCTTAGAATAAAAAAAGAGGTCCATATACATCTATATACATTCATATACAGTAAGTGTATACATGAGCCTATTTGTGCCAAAAACCCAAAAATCGTTGCAGAAACAGCCTATGAGACGGAGATTTTTATTTTACAACTTTACAGGTGGAAGACAAGGGAAAACAAGCATATATACGGATATAACGTGTATATACAATGATGATATATAGGAATAAAAGGGGCAAAAACCCCCAAAAATGCAGGAGAAGGTCTAAGTATTGGCCCTGACGGATAGCATCCAGGCTTTGGCCTAAATTTGCTTACCTCTATTTATTTGATTGTGCATTGTATTTATTTAGTATTTTTGATTCTAACTTCTATCTTTATTTGTTTATTTAACTTAATTAAATCCTCAAAGATAAACTATTTATGTTAATTTGCTCCCTATTATTTTTTCGTACTTAGTCATTTTGATATATTATTGAAAATTTTCAAATCATTAATTTTTTTTTTAAGATTCTCTTTGCTCCAAGTTTCTTTTAAGTTGGTTTGACAAATTCTCTTTGCATAGTCAATTTTTGATAAATTTAACTCTCTTTTAAATTAATCTAAATGGCTTAGTTAAAATTTTATGAGATTAAATTTCTTTTTGCAAAGTTAGCAATTTTAATTTCCATAGATGAGTCTATTTGTTATATTTTTCCATAGATGATACATAAGTATCCATTGATTTATAGCTCCCTAATTTCTATTTTTACTCTAAGTTTTAGACTTATTTAGTTGACGATTGGTGTTTACTTGGTTTTTGAAGGTATTTCAAAACATCTCCCTGTTATGTGGTTTTTAGGATAGCAAAGATTGAGATGGTAAATCAAGGTACGCTTTGGATTTTGAAGCTCCGAAATGGACTTATGCGTCTTATTCATTGTGCGGAAGCTAGAACTACTGTCTCACAGGGGTAGAATGCAAATGAGCCAACAAAGTTGGAAAAAAGATTGTCAAAGAATGAGAAGACGCAAGAACTAGCTTTACAACAGTTTCTCAAAAATGAAACGTCTGGAAATCTTTTGGATATCTGTATATTTTCTCAATATTTGTTTAAGATTCTTTATCCTTGCATCTGGCTATGATTTATTGTGTTTAGGTGATTACACTTTGTTGTTGTTCTTATGGTTCCTTTCATAAATGCTCCGCGGTACTTTGTTAAAAGCGTAGATAAGTAATGAAATTGATGTTCTACATCACTCTCATGTAAGTATGCTAATCCTATGTGTTATTGCATCAAGGACATAATAAGAATCTTATAATATAAGACACCAAAATGTATTGATATTTTTTTTAACGAAACCTTGCGTGGAGGACATGAGTAACTACTACATGTGTTGAACTTTTCATTTATAGTTTAAGGTATGTTTCAAATTGGAACCCTTGTGTTGCTTCCTCTTCCATATTTTTCCCAAGCAAGTAAAATTCATTTTCTTAAACCTTTGGGGCCCGAAATTGGATTTGAAACTTTATCGTCCTCAATGATTTCCATCACAAGTATTTGAGTTTTAAAATGAATGGATTTTAGATGGACAAAAGAAGGCTGAAAATAACTTCAGAAGAGGTATTTATTTTCGGTTTCCCAAGTCTGTGTAATATTATAACTAAGGTGATGGTATACGCATACGTTTTGTATGTAATACTATTTTATAATGAGAATTATAAATATTCTAGAAGTTGCACACGAGGATTTAATTAGAGGCATTAGCTAAACCAGAAGATACATTTTTACGATTCAATAAGAGGGAGTTCTACGAGGTGAATCAGGCAGAAGATCAACATGTCTGTCTTAGCATAAACGAGAGCTAATTGATAATTTCTGCTTGCCAAAGCAAACTCTGATGATTTAAGCTCCTGCCACGTGTATTGCCTCACACTATCATATATTTTTCTTAGTATTTCTATTTGTTTTCTCTGTTTTTGTGTGTTTTTACTTTGTTTACCTTTTATCTAAAACTCAAAGGAGCTTGCTCCTTCCACTAATGGTAGGTAATAGCTCCTTTGAATTTCTCATAATTTGTCCTTAATCTCTTTCCTCCAGCTATGCTTCATGTTATATTTCAAATCTTCCTTTTTGGTTTTACTAATTGTTGTTAATTTTAATTTGTGATTAATAATTTAGTCATTCTATTTTGGGGATAAAACAATTGGTCTAGGCTCCCTTGCTTTTTTCAGATTTTCTACTGTGGCATTGGTTAATAACTATGTACTCTAAAATTTGAATCCTCTGTGCAAGTGGTTGAGGCAAAAATATCTTTGTTAATAGATAGCTTTGACAATAAAGAACAAGTCTGCGGTTAAAGTCTTTCCTCTTAATTGTGAAAAGTGAGGAAGACTGTACATATACTGAAGAGTTTTTATTGGTGCGATGTATGAAAAACAAGTTTCTATGAAACATAGCCTTAGAAAATGACACAAGAAGCCTGTAGCATTAGGACTACTATAATGGACAGAATAAGAGTGTCTTCGACAAGAATTATATGTGAACTTATTTGTTGATTGATGATGTGCTATCAAAATACAACACTTTTGATACTTAAAAACTAGGAATTTTGTGTGTTCTTAATGCGATGTTAGTTGTTTTTATGTGTTTTTGTGTTTGTTTTGCAGGACTTCAGGGTTGACATTGATTTTGGGAAGAAGATGCAGAAGTTGCTGATTTTGAGGATGTATAAGACCCCTTTACGATCGTAGAGCATTCTACAGGCCATGAGGGAGGTTTTGTGACTATTCTAATGAGGGGTAGATTTCTAAAGTTGGTTTACGAACATGCAGACAAGTCGTGAAACATTTTACGAGTCGTAGATCGTGTCTCATACCCTGAGGATTAGAGAAGGACTTTCTGAAGTTTCATCAAACAAAACCCCCTATGGTCTGCAGAACCTTTTACCGGCGAGGGGTGTCGTAGAAGTCAAGTCCAGTTTTGCAGCAACGAAGCACGAAAGCCCAAATATGGTCCGTAAATCACTACATGGCTCGTAAAGCATCTCATAGAGTGTGCCAACCCAGTTATCCTATTTTGTTTAGGACTTATATTTTAAATATTATAAATAGGTTTTTAGGTTTTTGTGTCTTAGAGAGTTCGAACAGTTAGCAGAAAAATAGCGAGACAGAGTGGAGAAAACATTGGAGAGTTTGGAGAAACACTTGTGCACTTTGATTTCATCTCTTAATCACACTCTTGTGATTCTCATTGAAGCTTGGATGTACTTGTACTTAATTCAATTGTGTAAGTTCTCTATTATATTATTAAAATTCATAAGTCTTGCATCTACATAAATCATGAGTAGCTAAATGCACAACTAGGATTGTAGAAACCATAAAGAACAACAAGGTAAAATCGGATAATTCATAATTCTTGAAAAGTATGTATGTATGTATTAATTAACTCTCTTTGTTTTGCATGTTTTCTAGTGGTGGCCAGCATTAGAACCCACCTAGTGGTACTGACTGGACCAAGGTAATAATGAATAGAAAAAAAGATTAATTATCAGGATTCGATTAATGTATTCTCATCTAATCAACCAAACTGGACTAAGGGGAGGTTGTACTGGGACAATAGGTAAGGATTAGTAATGTCACGTTGTGGAGATGGGCCAAGTCACATAGTGAAATTCGCCTCTCATCACGACCAAAGGGTTTGGTGAACTTAACTTACGCGGCGTGCTACACATTAGAAAAAAATGAGGTTATCCAGTGATACTAAGGGAATCAGGGGGACATAATACCCTAGTTTTTCTCCATATTGGTTAAACTCCTGTATTAGTTAGGATCACTTTTTATTTTTCATTAACCCCCCACCCCCTTTGAGAGATAAGTTGGTTAATAACTCAAATTTCGTAATTGAATTCTACTAATTCTACAGTATTCCCTTGGGTTCGACACAAACCTTGGCTAGGTTCTATGTCTTGACAATAACCGCTTTATCCTCAAAAAGGAGGTGTAGCTAAGGCGACATGAAGATTTTGGTGTTGTTGCCGGGGAATGCGGCTAGACTTGTTTAATTCAAGTGATTTGAAAATTAACCCTTATTTCCCTTATTTTGCGTTTCTTGTTGTTTTTATTTCTTTTCAAGGTGTAAGTGTAGTGTATGCCCAAACAGCAAAGTCGAGGCATACCCTTGACTCCGTTTGACCTAGAGATCTAGGGAACATTGAGAAGAATGGCCCAAGATAAAGCCAACAACGCGGCTAACACAGCTCTAAATAGGAACTAGATGAGAATGCTGACAATTAAAACTCACCTACTCTCGAGGATATTGCTCCACATCCACAGGACTTATATGCCAACACTTATCAGTGAAATCAATACCGATCGAGTCTCATAGCTATGGAGGTTACCAATGCTATTGTGTTGCCACTACTAGTGGCTGACTAAAGTTCATGATTTTGAGTGGATTGCTTCATATATTGCAGAGGATCCTCATAGCCATCTACACAACATTGCATTTGTCTACAAAAGTATGATGGGAACACAAAATCTGTCTATGGATACGTGGAACTTCGTGTCTTTCCATTATCTTTGACAAGTAATATAAAACTATGGCTATCTGAGCTTCTGTAGAGTTCGATCACCAGTTGGGTTGAATTACTGAGGGCCTTTGGAGAGGTAGTTCTCGAGGTCGAAGAAGCTCAAGTTGAAAGATCAAATCAATAACTTTGAGCAACTTCCTGGTGACTCGATCAGTACTACATGGGAATTGTTTACTAAGTGCTTGAGGAGTGTCCTAGACCACAAAATTGTTGATGGTGCCTTGACGAAGATCTTCTACCGGCCCTTTATGAAAATAATCAAGCCTATACTGATAGCATTATGGGGGACATGTTCTTAGATCAGCCATTCGCAAGAATTGCTAAAAGGATGGAGAGAATAATCAAGACGAATCGTCCAAAGGGGCAAAGAGATAGAGAATTTATCGAAAGTTCATACATTTTCAGTATTAGTTTGGAGCATGCTAAGATAAATGAAGAAATTATGCAAGAGCTTACCCGAATCCATAGAAGTATGAAGGTGATGATGAAGCAGAATCAAGAGCGAGTCAATGCAGTTGTTCATCAGCCTCCACACACACCCATGTATGATGATCCCTACAACGAGAAGGAAATTTGTTTTCTTGCTGAACGGACGGGCCATTTCCGAACCAACGCCCAGGGGTCCAATTAGGACTATTAGTGCCAAGGTCAAGGAAACTAAGGTCGAAACTTCAATGATGATAGAGCTTTCAGAGACAACTGTGGAGGTTACTATGACCAGAATAGGGGCCAAGACAGAGATGCAGATTGGGGTCGTAGAGATGGTTACAGAAATACTCCTTATGTGCCACCACATAACCACGACACAGGTGCTGTTAGTTTCAGAGTTGAGAAGATGTTTGATCATCTGTTGAAGGAAGCTGAAATACAGGATGAGACTTTGAGAGGTATGAAGTCTAAAATCTCCAGTATCAATCAGAAAATTGAGTCTTATTTTGTTACTATCAAACAGCTTGAGCAACAGTTTGGTACTCTACTTAATCAGCGTCAAAGGGGTACACTACCTAGTAAGCAGTTCAAAATTCTAATAATGAGGGTCAGTGTATGGCAGTTACTACTCATGGTGGCAAGAGCACCATTAATCCTCCTATGCCAGTTGATGAGGATGATATTCGAAAGGAGACAATTGCGATCAAGGATGCAGATAACAGAGATGATCATGGCAAGGATGGAGTGAGTGAAGCTGGTGATGTGCCACAAAAGTTGAAGCCCATTCCTAAGCCTCCTCCTCCCTTCCCTTAAAGAATTAAAAAGTGGAAGAAGGAAGGTAAGTTCAAACACTTTTGATCCATGCTGAAACAACTCTCCATCAACATCCCTCTCACTGAGGCGTAGGAGAAAATTCTAGGATATGCAATATACATGAAGGTTCTGGTTACGAAGAAGCGCACTGTTAGTCAGGAGCTCTTCCAAGAGCTTTAACACTGCAGCGCAATCGCTATGAGGTCCTTGGCCCAAAGGCGAGAAGATCTCGACGCTTTTACCATACCCTGCACCATTGGAGATGTGGAATTCACAAGGGCATTATGTAATCTACGTGCCAACATTAATTTGATGCCCTTTTTGGTCTTCAAGAAGCTAGGATTGTGAGCACCTACTCCGATGAGCATGTGATTGTTGGTGGCTGATCGCACAATGAAGAAGCCTATGAGGATATTATATGATATGCTTGTAAAAGTTGAAATTTCATATTCCCCACAGACTTTCTAATCCTATATTGCGAAGTTGACTCTGATGTCCTAATCATCTTGGAAAGACCATTCCTAGCCATTGGTCGAGCACTGGTAGATATGAAAGCTGGTCAACTAATGTTTAGATTGAATGACGAAAAAGATATCTTCAATACCTGCTAGTCTATGAAAGGCCAGATGATTTGAAGAATGAGGTATGAGCACTTGGTGAAGTCTGAGTAACCAAGTTATCTAAGTCGTGCTGCAATAATAAATCAGGCGCTACTTTGGAAGCAACCCAAGGTTCTTGATGTAATAGTTGCAGTTGTAGCTTCTTTTTTTTTTTTGGAGTTATAGGTAGATTATTTTCTTGTATTTGTTGTTATAATTTTGGACTTTAGGCTGGTTGCATATAGAGTAACTATGTGTGCTGTGAAGAATGTGCAAGTACAAGACTCGGTCAGCCATTCACAGCTAAAAAGGACATCAGGAAGTGCCTTTACGATTAGTTCTATGGGTCGTACCTCACTATACGGCCCGTACACTATCTCGTAGATACTTCCAATGAGCAGAAAAATATAGACTCCAGTCCATGAGTCAACTTTTTGATCCATAGATAAAACTACAAGTCGTGAATGGGCTCGTGAATCTTAGGTAAGTTTTCTAACTTTTTTACTAGTATTAAGGTCTCTACGACCAACTCTACGAGTTGTAATTTATTTTATTACTCATAGACTAGTCCGTGAAATCCAGTCCTCAAAACTAGGGTTTGGATATTCTAGAAACCATAATTCACAAGATGTAAAACACTCTACGACACATAATCTGGGTTTCATAGAGTCCAGGCCCATCAATTGTTGACTAACTCGATAAAACTATAAATATTGGGGTCAAATTATTTTGACCCCTTTGAGCCTCAATTTACAGAAAATACCCGGTCAACCCCCACTCTGAAACTCTATGATCACCAACGACAACACCTTCACCACTTTCTGGCAAGATTTTCCAATAGCCTAGTGCCTCATAACCTCCTTCAATTTCTATAATCTAATCACATAATTTGATAAGTTTTCCGTCCTTCTAATACCAATAATTTACCAATTGTTGTAGCGTTAAGTTGGAAAACTTTATCGGGTATGGTTATATTGGACACAAACCCATGTATGTATATTCTCATGTTTTGATAATTGAATCATAGTTGCCCATGTTTGAATATGTTTTTAGGATTGAAAGTTCGTGTAATTGACTTATTGGGTGTTTTGAATGATATGTTGACACCCTTATAATCACTCACCATTTGAATTGAATTGATTATGTGTGTGATATTTGGTGTGTGATAACATGGGTTGATGCTTGTGTTGTTATCTGTTCAAAATGGGGTCGAAAGGGTTGGGAAAGCATGCTTAATAATTTTTAGTGGGGTATATATGTGAATCATCATGTCAGGGTGCTGGTTGTTGTGTTGAAAATCATGTAAGTGTGTGCTTATTGCTTCGATGTTGTTAAAATAAGATGAAAAAGTCGTATGGAGGTCATGCTGGTTTACTTAGAAACTTAGGAGACTAAGTTTTCTGGTTTACGAGTGACTTTTACGGCCTATGTAACATTCGTCAAGTCGTTATTACCCCTCGTATAAGATTCCAAAATCTTGAAGTTTTGGAGTACCCATCAGAAAAGACCTTCAATGAGTCATAGAATATTTTATGTCTTGTAAAGAGGTCTTGTGGATCCCTTCCTGCAATAAATTCATATACTGGAATCCTCTACAACTTGTAGAACCTTCTACGAGTCATACTTGGTCTCGTAGATGTCATTCCAGTAAACACGAATCTGTGAACACTATTTTATGAGAGCCTTCTACGGCTTGTAATTTCCACTACAACCCATAGAGGTGCTTTTAAAGATCCTTCTGCAACTAAGTCTGATATGTTTTTGCATTAAAGTTTTTTGAAGTGTAGGGCTAACCTAGGTGCATCAATGTCTTTGTTTTAGGTACTATGGCCCTAAAAGCAAGACGCGAGGAAATCAAGGCCATGCAAAGGAGGATCAGAGATGAGCCCTCGAGGGATGAGCAGACCCCCACACCGAGTGGATCACTAGAGGAGCTCAGCGTCTGACCTAACATGGAGGCTGACAGGCCACAGACAAGGGCTGCCACTATAGTTGGGCAGACCCAAGCTCTTGTCGTTAGTAATCCCTAATCTGATAAGGGAGATCACAACAAGCAACTTCATTCAGATGACTCTATCTAGAGAGAAGTCCAACTCAAAGTTAGGCTCCGACGACGAGTCAGAGACAGAGTCTTCTGCTACACCTCATGCATCACCATCCCCACTAGACGCTCTCACTAGTCGGTGGTATGTCGAGGGTATGTGTGACATTTATTTAGAGGAAATGCAGACTACAAAGTGGGCAAGCCAAACCGCTCTATTTATGAGGAGCCTCGGGTCATACAAGTCGGATTAGACAGTGTCTCTGGTCTCCAGGATACTGTGACCAGATATGGGCTCCAGTGGCTGAGCAAATCGCTTGGCAGGTACTTCCCGACCATGGTGAGGGAGTTCTACGCATCATATGCAGCCACTATCTAGAGCTCTCTTCCCAAGGGGAAGAAGCCCCTCACTCATCCCAGACTGACGTAGACAAAAGTGAAGGGCCGACTGGTGGATATCTCGAACCACCATCCGCCATATGTTATTTGGATCAGAGTTGCCTGCCCTCAGATCCATAGCTGAGTTCACCCACAGAGTGGGGTAGACAAGGGACTTGATAGTGATTAGAGATACAGATCCCAGAGCCTACTTGATGAGATGAGTAGCCCATTTAATTGTTGAGTAGGGTTCAGAACCTGCATAGGTAGCCACCTATTCAGATCTTATTGTCAAGGCTTCTCTAAGTTTCCCCGCCAAATTTTGATGGGCGATTGTCCGATCATGCATCCGATCGAAAACTACAGATAATACTTTGACGCTAGAATGTGCAGTGCTAGTTTCCAGCATCTTAGATAGCTACAAGATAGATTAGGCCCACCTCATTGCCAAACAGATCCACGAGGCCATCCTGAAAAGGTCTACCTCCATCCTCTTCCCATGCTTGGTCTACAAAATCTGCCTAGAGTCAGAGGTGAAGAGTCTAGAGTAGCTGGACTCGCTGATTGAGGTCCAGTGCACCTTGGATGCTATCTTGATAAAGGCTAAGGAGAACTCGATAGCACTCTGGTGAGCATCGTACCAACCAACTCCTATGCTAGAGATGTTTGCCCCAGTGCCACCACCTAAGATTCCACCCACCACTATCACTGCTTCTACCACAGGGAGAGGCCCCCACAGATCAAGGTAGATAAGGAAAAGGAGCCATTACCTCTTTTTCTATACCACAAGCCAATTTACCATAGACTGCACCTGCAGCCATCGTCTACGTATCCATAGTATCTATTCAAGCCATGGTGTAGCGATTATCATATGCTAAGTCCCAGTTGGCTCAGTTGGTTCAACAGATTAGGCTTTGGGTCCACCAAGCCATCATAGAGTCAGAGGGTCACATGTAGGTAGTCACGGTCATTTTGTTCAGGATCGTCTTTCCACTGTAGATGCCCGCATTAATGCCTTCGAGGAGAGGGTCCAGTAGAGGTTGAGGATGATCCAGCAATAGATTTTGACTGTCCTACAGACGGAGATCCAGTAACTCTGGCCCGATATAATAGCAGCACAGGCAGCACGGGTGACACTACCAAAGACTACACTCTTGGTGCCAGTGCTGGATCTATTTGCTCCTAACGAGCAAACATGGCCTTCCCATGTGAAGAGGCCCTGTATGGATGATGATCCAGATATCGTACGAGTACATGTGAGGCTGACATAGGAGGAACAGCTCAAGCTTGTCTTGAGAGAGTCAAGATAGAAGGAGGAGAGACGACAAGCTCGTTAGTTAGAGCAGGTGAGGGTGCTGGCCCCCTCCGGACATGGTGCTATTATTGGGGAGGCCGCTACACAAGTTAAGGGTGGTTAGACTTAGCCACACAATGGCACTTAGGTGCCCAGGTATGTTTTCTTGACCCTTATACTTCATTTTGTTTTGATTGTCTGCATTGAGGACAATGCACCTCTTTTTCGATAGGGTATGGGTAGTTATGGGCCTCGGTGAAGTCTGAGTAACCTTAGTCCATAACTACCCTAATTTTTTATCTTAGGAACTTTCTTGCCTGTTTAATTGGCATGTTTAGTATGTTTAGGTAGTATTTTTAGTATACAACACTAATATTTGTGACATATGTATATATGCTTTGAGTGTTTTTGTGTAAAAATGACACTACAAGTTAATCTAAATAACAACCATGCATGTTTAAATATATTGACAGTGCTTGTTCTAATAAGTAAGGATAAATTGAGATAAAAAGCATGACCTAAGAGTCTTTTATTGATAATGTAATCGGTGCCATGTAAGTGTAAGCTTAATTTGTAAAATTCATAATTTAGAACTTTCTCTGTTACTCTAAGTTAGACTGTAGATTGGTTGGATTAGGGAAGGATCTTAGGACATTGTTCCTAAAAGCCCACTTAGCCTATATGACCAACCAAATTTGTAGAATACCCCTTGATCCTAATGTTTGAGCCTGAGATGTACCTATTCTTTGTAAACATCTAAGTGACCTAGCCTTATTAGTTGTAAGATTGTGAAATCAACCTTGGTCTTTCCTTGAACATTGTGCACCTTGACTGAGGTAAAAACCCCTAAGTTGAGGATGGTTACCAAAAGTGGCCCTGGTTCTGAAGTTGGATAATGTGCACTACAACTTAGGCCAAAAGCCTAAGTTGAGGATGGCTAGTGTAAGGGTGAAACACAAAGTGAGAAGGAAAGTTAGTAATATAGAGAAAAAGGAGAAAATAATCATGTACTGGGTGTAAGAAAAATATGTGATGCCTTAGTTATGAGCTAAAAAGAAAAATAAAGTATAAAAATAAGGCAATAGTTGAAAAAATGAAAAGAAAGCACCTTGAAAAGCTTGAATCAGAAGAAAAGGGAGAATGGAGTTAAAGCAAAAACGTTGGTAAGGTAAAAGTGTAGAAAAATATAGTGTCAAGGAGGGCTTTTGGTCACTATGTTCCGAAAATATCATACCAAAACCCCCTGAGCCTACGTTACAAGCCTGAAAAATTCTAAAGTGATCCTAGTCTGAGTAGTCAAAGGTCTTAGTCATGAGTAAAGGGGAAAGCATATGGTATTGGGCATGATACATGAATGTATTTTGTGAGAGCGAGTGATTTTGCATAGTCTCGCGATTATATATGAAAAATCAGTGAGAGTGAGATATCCGACTTCTTTCTGCGCACTTGCATTGCATTGTTAGCTTTAGACTTATTCAGTGATTGTGGCTTATTGATAGTATCTCTCTTGTCAGAAGTGCACTATCGCATGCATTAGTCTGTATTGGTTTGCTGGATAGCTATTTTATTTGGTTTTGAAAAGCAGGTGAATTTGATGTGATGTATACCATTAGGTTGATGTCCATGTGTTATTGTACTGTTTATATAGATTGAGCCTGTCGCTTGAGGACAAGCAACAATATTAAGTAGAGGGTGTTGATGTGCTATCCAAATACATCACTTTTGATGCTTAAAATGTGCAATTTTGTATGTTCTCAGTGCAATGTTAGTGGGTTTTATGTGTTTTTATATCTGTTTTGCAGGACTTCGGGGTTAGCATTGATTTGGGAAGATGATGCAGAAGTTGCTGATTATGAGGATGTACCAGACCCCTTTATAGGCCGTGGAGGAGGTTTGGTATACTATTTCAATGAGGGGCAAGGTTCTGAAGTTGGTCTACGAACATGATGATAGGTTGTCGCGCCTCATTTTTATCACGAAAAGAGGGGAATCTGGACGACGTTGTGGCAATGACTCTTTTGAAATTTTTTAAAAGGAAGAGTCACCACCTAATTTTTTGGGTGCATTAGGACATCATTCTAACCTAGTTACAAATTCTAAGGGTGTCATGCCCCGAGAGGGTACCCTAGACGTAATTAACACTCAGAGACTATTGCTAGTCCCCAAGCGAACCACTTGGCCTCATCATATTCATTCATTCATACATTCTACTAATCAGCGGAAGACATGAGGAAGTAAATGAGCACATCATCATCTAGTCTAAAACATAATTTTTTAAATAAAATGGCTAGTAGAAAGAAACTAGTTCAACAAGCCTTAATATCAACATTCGGCTCTAGTCTATGAAGCCTATATCACTGTTAAGTGGTGCCAATGACAGACCCATGGCTACTTCAACCAAAATAAAGCTAATAAGTGTCTAATTCTAAAGCAAGATGAAATAAATATAATGAATTCTTCGAAGTAGAGGAGGCTCACCAATTTGCTGGACTTCTCAAATCCTCAACGATGCGCCTATTAATGATCTCCAAATCTTGTATCTACATCATGAAATGATCCAATGCCAGAGTGGCGTCAGTAATGTGAAATGTACGGTACGTAAAATAACTGAATGAAATCAAAACAGGTAGAATAATATATAAATAATAATCAACTCGAAATAATAACAATCAACATGTCAAATGTATATCTAAAGCAAGAATAAAAAGTAGACAAGTAACCCATCAACCAATCAACTCATCAATCAAATCAGACTCATTTCATAGGGACTCATCTCAAAGGAACTCAACTCAACTCATCTCATTACATCTCATCTCACCTCATCTCATCTCGACTCAGATTACTCAGTTTGGAAACTTTCTGGGAGTTTCTCTTATCCGATAATAATTACTTATGAGCTAGTGACTATACAACAATCACGTTGATGTTGCCACAACCATTTTGTACTTGCCAGGTAGAGAATGAATTGAAACCATAAGGACAAGTCCAAATGGACACAGCAAATCTATAAGTCCTCTATTGATTTCAGGGACTTTTAATCAGAGGGAACCTCAACATAAGATGATGTGATAGTCCTAATCCTTACCTACGACCGGCTACATAGTTTGATGAGTGCAAGTTGGTTTAACTCTTACTCTTTCGGTGCTCGATAATCCTCCCATGACTCAATACTCATAAGACATTTCATCTAATTAAACTATCTCAATCCAATCATCTCAATCAGCCTCATGGAGGCACAATCTTTCAATCGCTCTCATAGAGACTCTAATCATCTCATTAATAAACATCTCAATCAATGGCTCAAGGCTTAGAACAATCATTATGGAACAATCGAATAGACAAATCATTAGAGTTCATTTATGGAGACTCAAGGGGCTATCAAGTTCTATCAACTCATCATCATTCACACATCATAATCACAATCACAGTCGACTCTCTCAATCAAGGCTCTAGACTGAATTTCTATCTTCTTTCATGTATGTTTTTAAAATTTAACACATAGGGTTTATACAATATCTCATGAAATTATTCAATTTAAGAAAGCAAGTTTATGATAATCATCAACATATGAAAATACATGTAAGAAATATAAAAGAACTTTCAACTCTCTTCTAAGATTGTCTATGGGGCACATGAGAGAACAATCTCATGCTTTTCGTTTAGTCTTACATACCTAGAAAGGTGATATTACAATCGCAATTTGATGAATACTAGTTTTCTTGGAGAAAATCCTCGATCTTGATGGTTCTTTTATAGTGAAAGAACTTGGAAAAACATTATTTGAAGAGCTTCTCTTTGATTCTTGAATTCTTGATTTAGAATCTTTAGAGTTCTTGATGAAGAACCCTAATTCTTGAAGAGGAACAATCAATAAATCCTTTCTTGGAATTCTTGAATTCGTTTTATTGAAATACTAGATTATGATTTAATATTCTATTAGAGATTCATTAATAGATGAGGAAATTCGGGTTAGGTAGATTGAAATTTATGAAGAATAGCTAAACTTGAGGATGAATCTTAAAAGTTAATCCTAGCTTAATGATTTTCTTGATGATTCTTGAGAATTTATGTTTAGGAGTGAAGAACAGGGTTTTTTAATTATGAAAACTAACGTTTTAGCATTTTGGGACCATAAATAGAACCCCAAAAGTTTTAGGATAAAAGTACCCCCAAAACAAAATTAAAAATGCCATTTATCTCATCCATAAAGGGTCCGTGTTGGGCTCGCGACGCGGAGCTATCATGGATCTTCGGACAATTCTGCAGGTCTTCAGTAAGACAGTCATAACTTTCTACTCCGAACTCTGATTAAGGTACAATTGGATGCATTGGAAAGCTAATTCAAATATCTTCAATTTGATATGTTATTGGTCACCTAACTCATTATACGTTAGGTGTCATGACCGTTTGAAGTTGACCCTTCTATCAACTCATACGAAAACTTAATTGGTAGAAATTCTTTGGACTTGGCATGATGTAAAAGGTCCCTTTATATTTGTTTATTGAACTTAGGAGGGGTTGGGAATTGATTAGAATGCCCCTCAAATTAAAACAAAAATTTTAAAAGAAAAACACAAGGCATGTTTGCATCCCAGGCGTGTCGCGCCTTGGACGCGCACAACCACTATTTTTATCTTGGATCAAAAAATTAATTTTTGATTCAATGGCTCTAAAATTCAAAAAGACTATTTTTTTACTCAATTGTTCATGCTGAATGTATATCCATTCTCAGATTCGTAAACTATCCATGAGAAGATGTGTTATGCGCATATCTCTATTCTAGGGGTATTTTGGTAATTTTATCGAGTGTTACATCTTATCCCCCTTAAGATCATTTGTCCTCGAATGATGAGTAAAGGTAGATTTCAAGGCATGAATAGACTCAAAACTCATCTCAACATTCACATCTATCAATCAATCTTTCAACTCCTCATCACTATCAACAATCCCTATTCAGATTCAAGAATAGACGATCAACTCGAGAAAAGACAAATAATTTAGTTAAGAGTAAGGGCATTACCTTTAACATTCTTATCATCGGGAATGAATAGCGATCAAGACTCCTTTGGATACTCAATCAACTAATCTGGACAGTCGCAAGTCACTTAGAATAGACAAATCGGTTCAGAACAAGAGTACAGATACTCTTTTAGAGATTTTTACTATCAAGCACGAATGGAACATCGAAACTCAATCAATTTGAATCATTTGAATACTTATACATACATTTCTTCGAACTTAGGAAGGAAAGCATCAACTCTAATAGAAAATGGGACCTAAGACTCTATTTACAACTTTGAAGCTTAGTACCTCATCTATATTGTGCTCCTCTTCATGACACTCTACTCTATCAACTTAAGCTTATAGCTCCTATTCAACTCTCCACCTATCCACATCCTCTTATTCCATTCAAGCCTGCTTCTGAGCCTCAAGATGCTACCCTTAAGATGATCATATTCATACAGAGCTAATCCTCAATACTTAGCTCTATACTTCCACAGGGGTTTTTCATTAAAAGATCACTAGTCCTCTTCACTACTTCACTATCATGAAGTCTTTGATAGTCTGTCATAAATACTCGCATAACAATAACTACACATTCAAGCCTATCACTCTAACCACTTCAACTCTGTTTTAGAATTTTCAAGCCGACTTAGCACTTCTACCTCCATCATTTAATAAGCTCCCACTCAAATACACACCAACATACTCTTACCTATCTGTTGCATATAATAAAGTCTCATCTCTCTCCTCCTCCCTATCTCTACCCCTACATGACACAAGTACAACACCAATGTCACAATAAGGATACATTCACTCCTCCTCATCTACCCTCATTCTCCATCTACTACTATCAACATCTCTATTTGGACCAAGGGAAGCTCGTCATCTCTACATCCTACCATCAACAATTGCATAACAAGTCGAAGGTTAGTGCAAGCGTAAGATAATATTAGAATGAAGAACTCTCACTCTCTCCCATCAACAATCACTGAGATCAAGGCATGGGAAGACAGGATCACTCAAAGAACTTGGAACGAACGATCACTAGCACAACTCAATCTAGAAATCTTATCCGAGGATATTCATAATGAAGTAAAATCTCCCTCATCTATCAAGACTCATTCTGAGTTCACAGATCTATACATAGTGTAAAACTCAAGTCACATCTCATTTAACATAGGACTGAAAACTCTTAGATCCATGGGGTAAGATCAAAGTTAATGAATGAATTAATGGTTTTTCATTCACACAATTCAACATGAATAACACTGAACAAGTGGTATAAGGGACTAGTCCATGGGAATTGCAGTCATATACCATAAGGGAATAAAGTATCATCTTACTGAAGTATAAGGAAGATACGAGGTGGCAAAAATTAATGCCTCATCCAAATCAACCTATCACCATCGAACACTTAAGATCTACTTCAATCTATCACATCACCATCTCCCCTTATCTTAAGGGACATCTCTCAAGTTTTGCAAATCAATTCCCTCTACTGGTCTATAAGCATATACTGCCACACAATCGAGGAATCACTATTCATAAGAATAGGTGTATTAAACTCTTCTATCATTCTATAGTCGCATAAATAAATTATCCATTAAGACTCTCTTCAAAGATACCACTCTCAGCTTCCTTTTGTCTTTATGGAAATCTCTCTATATTTGTTACTCTTAATGGCGTACATACCACTTCCCACAACTCTTACAATCCAACCTCTTCTTTTGCCTGCTAACGCTCAACTTCTATGCTTTCATAAACTTATTTGTATGAGACTTGGACTATAAGGGAAAAACTCATCATCTTCTATCCATACGTCCCAATCAACTTAGTTGCTCGGGATGAGAAGGAATGCTTACATCAACCTACTCCACATTGACGACTCAAATATACTATCTAGATTCTTATAGCGCTCATAGCTTAGAGCTTCACACATTTTTACACAATCATAGGTACACATCTTAAGTTTCTTCTTATCTATTGAGCTATCCCCGTTTCACTCATCTTACCTAAGGAGAACTTGTACTCTACCTATAGCATCACTTTCCTTATAACTCAGTATAACTCACCTATTCAGTCATATCTCCTTATCTGACTAAGGCTCATAACTCAATGAATCTCTTAAGCTGTTATTTGAAATTCATAAGCCTAAATTAGATCTACCACAATGAAAGCACTATTTTGCCCTATTCTACATCTACACTTCATCCTCAATAGTATGAATACTACAACGCATAAACATAACTTCCTTCTAGTTTGAGTACATTCTGTCACACCCTGACACTAACTTTCTCTCTATATATCTCATCATAACAATCATAGGGTACTCATCACTTTTTCATCAAACTTATGGCAATTGACTCGTCGTCTCATTACATACCTAATAGGTGTGTATA
>JAOTQR010094604.1:0-31239 GCA_025774065.1 Solanum ossicruentum | reverse complement strand
TGCTTGAAGCACTTTTTTAATATCTATCTTATAATTAAGTCAATTCTTCGTTTCATTAATTAATGCCCAAAAGTGTCTCCTTCCTCCTTTTCTTTAGCTGCAACGGCTGCAGATGCATTATCGAATTAGATAGAAGGTAGATGGACGCCGATATGATATTTGACAAGAGGGTGGTTAAAGCTTCACCCGGAAAAAAATAGTTAAATATAAATATAGAATAAACTCCGCTGAAAGGCTAGCTCCCTTGTCGACCGCTAGCTTAGGGTATTTTTCTCGCCTCCGCTTCCCTTCTTCGAGTCCGATGGGCTGACTTGGTCCGTTCTGCTCTCTTCATCTACCCCTAACAATAAGAAGGAAGAGGGGGTGCTAAAGTGCAAATCCGACGATAATAGCTCCTCTCCCTACTCCCGTAGGTCGAGTTTGGGGACATAGTCAACCTCCTACTATAAGAGCGATTCCCTGGGACCGGAAGGGGAAAGATTGAATCTTGAAAGACTGAGCCCCCGGCTAGCCTCCTTTCAGTCGATTCACTCCTCTCACTTCCCGTTGTATAACCATTCATCAACGGATGCCGCAATTAATTCAACTTGGGTATTGAATAAGAAAAAAAGATGGGAAAAGGCCATCTTTAGCTTTAGGATGTGGGCTTTCACCTTAAAGCAAGGGTTCGTGAAAGGCATGCCCATTTCTTGGAAAAATCACTGAGCTAATGAATCTTGCCTCAAGCAACTCACCCGGATCCAATTTAGTGAGATTCGAGGTTTCAAGGATAGGTCATTCAAATAGAAGCCCATGGGCATGTTTGGAGACCAAAGAAGGATTCTATGCGAGAAAGATAGCTTGTAGCAGTGAAGATGAAGCAAGCAGAGAAGCTGTCACATTCAACAATAGGGGTAAGTTCAACAATCTGCCGAGTGAAGATACTGATTGAGTATGAGATCGCTGAATCTTAAAGATTGTTCGAGAACCAGCAGTTGTCAAGATCGGTGACGAGGTCTCCATTTGGCGATCCGCCGAATTAAAAAGGTGACAATCATTTTGACCATCGTTTGGTCAATTTGGCTATTTGTGGCAATTTTTGTAATAGATTTACCTAAGACTATTTTGAATATTGATAAAAAATACTCCTTGTGTGAGTTTGAGAGCTTAGTAATAGATTTGGTTAAACTTTGTATAGAAACAGGGGTTGCTCTGGAATCCAATTTCCCTTGAGTTCTTCGTAAAATGTTGATGCTTGTCGTGAATTAATCGGTTGAGGTCTTTAGGTTTAATATACCTTTTAGGTTTCTTTTGATTTTCCTTCTTGTGTCAATCATTCTATCTATCAGTTGAGGTCTTTAGGTTTAATATACCTTTAGGTTGCTTTTGATATATGTCTTTACTTTGTTATTTTTGATTCCGCATTTTGTATTACATCATAATGTCTATGATATGGCTCTTTGAGCAAACTTTCGGTGTTTACACTAATATGGTATATGTGAATGAGCTATTTGTATGCAAGAAAGTATAAATTGAAGTATGATTTGGCTCTTTAGCCCAAGTATGTATGATTATGAAGAATGTTTAGCTTTTAAGCCTAAGTATCCAATGAAATGATTTGACATGCCTTAAGTCTCTTTTGAAACTATGTATATGATATGTGTTCTTGTGGGATGATGACTTAGCACCGAGCAGACTTGTGTGAGGGGGGCTATCTCTAAGGGTCCATTACCCAAATCTCATAACTATGTGCCAAACATAGGTTCATGTTTATGGTAACCTTTTATCAAAATGGGAAGCCTGTAAGGTGTGGTTACTATTATGTTATGTTGAATGAAAAATCCTTTCCGAAATGGGAGAGCCCGTAAGGTAAGGTTACTTCTCCGAAATGGTAGGCCCATAAAGAGAAGTATGGTCTACCTTTGGCAAGTAGATCACCTCTTATTCGGTACGGGGAAGACACCAGAATTCCATGTAATAGCATGGTCTAGATGTAAGTTGAGGTTTCATCCCTACTATGTTGAAATATAACGGCATTTCATGCATTGTCGATTTCATAGATTATTAATATCCTACTCTTCCTTGTGTATATACTTCTTTCTATATATCCTACTATAGCATTGACTGCATGTTTAATGAGTTCATATAAATTGCATGGCCGCATATTTAGTACATTCAAACGTACTAACGCATACTCTTTGCCATGATCTACCAGTGTAGAGACCTGAGACTACCTTCATCTACCTCTTGATGGTTAGCTCGGATTGTGAAATTTGTTGTGGTGAGTCCTATCATCCTAGGACAAGCCACCATCCATCTATCTATTATGTTGCTTATAATTATATTTTATTTACTTTGAGGGTGAGCACGGGATATGTCTTGCCCCCATCCAATTCTACGACTTAGAGGCATTGTTGGATGACACGTAGACTCTTACACGGATTTGTGCTATGTCATATTCTTTGTTTATGGAGATTATGATTGTGCCTATCTATTGTTGATGATATGATTACGAAGAGTTGTGGAAATGTAGAAAGTCCTAAGTTCCATTCTATCCCAATAGCGTGAGTTATACTTTTTCGTCCTTTAGAACTATGTGTTATTACTTTATTAAGCATTTCCAAACTGATGATGTGCATGTGGATGCTACGAGGCATGCTTAGTGTCACGCCCAAAGTCCTATTAAGGCAGACTAGCACCCATTGTCGACAAGGCTCGGGAGAAGCAACTATACCCATGCACTTTCTATGAACATTATAAGGGATTTCCACCATTAACATGCTTTCAAGAAGGTAAACAGTAATAACAAGCCAAAAGGGAATACATATGACTAGGCCGTTGGAGCCACAATGTCTAAAGTATGAGACATGACCACACTTTACTTTACATAGTCTTCAAAGCCTCTAGATAAGGAAAAGTATCTGACAAGGGTCAGGATTGGCCCCACCTCATGAATAACTATACAATACAAAAATATAAGTTTTAAACACACAAAGCCCCGAAGCAACCTAGAGCTCAGTAATATCAATTGGAAATCCAGTACTCGTACTAGGGAGATCTACTAGCTCCTGCACCTACAGTATGAAATACAGGTCCCCCTATGGGATATTAGTACGAGATAATATACTTAATATGTAAGGCAAGAAGTGTTGTATATGAAGTAAGAACTCAAATGAAATCATGCGCTGGTGTAAGGATAAAAGACCACCTTTAGTCATATTGTAGAATCATGTACTTTATGTCCTTTTTATTACTTTACCTTTCTTTACTGTATAATCTGTGCACAACATATAATACAAATGACCAGCAGATCAGTAGTAAATCAATATGGGGATCGACCCATGCTTAGGCTTTCCTTTCACCCCTGGGATACCCCCCCTCGTAATATGGGATCAACCCATGCTAGGTGATTCTTCCACCACTGGGATACCATCCATCAATAAGCAACTTACTTAATCTTTTATTTACATTTGAGATGATTCTTTTGGTGGTCATAATATTTGAGCTGTAGGATCGTAGATCTAGCATGTGACATATAAATAATCATATCAGACAATACCACAATGAAAAGAGTAGGTTACACAAATAATAAAATGTGTAGGAGATGAAACAACACATGAACTTTGTTTAGCAAAAAGAACTCATGTATCTTGGTATCCAAGTATGTATGCAAATTTGCAAATGACTATGTATGGAAGCATATGAACATGTTAAAGAGTGGAGACATGGTTATTAGTTATGTTGGAGTTGGTAAGTGCTTCTATGTGCCAAGGAGGAATCTAGATTTCATGCTAAGTAGTACAAAGTCGGGTAGCCTTACATACCTCATTGTACGACCTCGTTATTACCTCGAAGTAACTTCCTTTTCCCCCGAGTGGGCATGTGATAAAACTAGTATTAGCAGCTAATAGACCTTATCAAACTGTTACCACCATATTTACACATTATCATATATATGTTATGTCCAACTTGTTTTAGCTCCATAATAGTCTTACAACAACCCACAAAGCACAACACATAACAATTCTACACAATATTTGGCAACATAACGTTATGTCCCTTCGCTACATTTCGACGTCAACAATCCCAAATTTGTTCCAACTTTAACCAAACTATTCCCACCACATTTACACATAAAAACAGTCCTAAAACATTCCAAAAACAGTCCCAAAGTAGATGAAGGACATGAAACAACAATCTTCAACCATCAGCCCACAAGTTCCTATTAAAGGTACAATTAAGGTATCATACAAGAACTCATTTTCAAGGAGAATAAAAATGTTGCAACAAACCTTCTACATCATTCATGAACTAACCCTCATTTAAAGCAACAATCTCTCTTCATAATCAAGCCAACAAAGAAGAGAAAAGTTTCTCAATAAATAAGGAAAGTGTACAACAATCTTTGGAACACATGTTGTCCAAAATTTCAGCAAAAGTATAACCAGCCTATTTCTCTTGTTTTTCATGGAAAATACACAAGTATCTTTACTTACCTTTACCTTCAAGGTGTAAGGCTTCTCTAAGAACCCTAAAAGTCTCTTATGGTAGCTTTGCAAAGTTAAGAATGAGTAGAGAGATCTTAAGAAAGCTGATTTTTTGTCTATGTTAAATGACATGAAGTGGATTGTTTGTAATTCTCTTGAGCTTTTGACCACATGTTAACAAGGTGGTGATGCAACAACTTGGCTCTTTCACTTGGGCCTAAATGGGTTTCAATTTTATGGGTCATGGCTGCCTATTTTTCTCTTTTCCCTTTACTTAGTTTGGGCCCAAATCGTCAAGTGGGTTGTGAATGTACTTGGGCCCTTTTTCTATGCATTGTGGGCTGCAAATATTGTCCATTTAAGATGCTAAAACATGGGCTAAAATTACACCCTTAACATAGACTTTACTCATTAGTGGACTTAAGCTAAGCACGTAGGTGACTCACCTGCTAGCTTCCTAAGTCCTACAAGCACCTCATTTCTTTCACTTCATTTAAGGCTGCAATTTCCTCAATTCGACTTAAAACTTATATACACTCGATCATCTTAAGTGTCAGACATATATATAATCCTCTAATCTTAAATTCAAACACTTTTAAAAGTGGGTGCTTATTTGACCAAACCAAATCATGTTCCATATCCATAGGACTAGTACATGCAAGATGTAGGGTGTTACATTTAGGGACAGTCAGGTTCCCATTCGCCCTGTCACTCCTAGACCCTAGGTCCGGGTGGTGACAAACTTGGTATAAGAGCACTAAGTTTATAAATGATCCTCAAAGTTCAACATGCCACGTCAAGTAGAGTCCTATTCATTGGTGTGAAGTTCACCATACCTATGAGTGGAGGCTATGATGGAGTTCTAGGAATTATCTCACTTCTCCATGTCTTATGTCGTGCTTTGGACCATGTCTTAAATACTTTCGAACTTTGACGTCCTTGAAGCCTTACAGAAGATGCCTCCAAGAAGAGCCCCTCTACCAAAGCAGCCCCCGATTAATTAGGACTAAGTCGCTCAAGAGCCTATGGGAGAATCAGTTATTCCAAATGAATTTCGGACTACCTTTGCCATGCTTGCCCAAGTGGTGACATATAAGGGTAGGCAGGCCAATCCTCCTCCTCATGCACCCACTTTGGCTGCTAGAGTGAGAGAGTTTACCTGGATGAATCCTCTAATGTTTTATGGGTCAAAAACTGAGGTCTTGACTATTATGAGGGTCACTTCAGATGAGAAGGTTGAGTTAGCTACCTATCAGTTGAAGGATGTGGCCCAAGTGTGGTACACCCAATGGTTAATGGGGAGGATTGGTGATGATGGAAATAGTTAAGAAGAGTTTAAGTTTGCCATTTTGGACCATTTCTTTCCTCTTGATCTTAGGGAGGCCAAAATGACATACTTATCAACCTCAAGTAGAGCGGTTTGAGTGTGAGGGAATATCCCTCAAATTCACAAAGCTCTCATAGACTAGGCTTACCCCGTCCAAGAATGCACAAGTTTATTTCTGGGATCTCCAATTTGGTTATGAAAAAATGTCGTACGGCTATGTTTATTCAGGATATGAACATCTCCAGGCTCATGACTTATGCTGAATAGATTGAAAGGGAAAAGCTCAAGGAGAAGAGGGGGAATGATTCCCATTATGATGGTGCTTTCTCCAACTCTAGGGATGGTGGTGGATATAGTCACATCCAACAAAGCTAGGGTTCAAATGCAAAGGTTACCAATGCTAGAGTGCCTCATCCAAAGGCACAGGTTGGAGGGTGGCCAATGCCCCCTCAGTGTACTACATGTGGGAAGAATCACTTGAGTACGCGCTTTAGGAGTTTAAGTGAGTGTTTTGGGTGCAGTGATAGGGCCCACAAGGTTGTTGATTATCCTAAAGCTTCCAAGAAGAGTCAGGGCCAAGTGGCCCATTATGATCAATGCCAGAAAAAAAAAAACTCCACAAGGTGGTGCCCCCAGAAACATCCAGTTCTATGCTTTGCATGTTCGACAGGAGTAGAAGAGACTCTGGATGTAGTGACTGGTTATGTTAAAAGCCGTTATTTTTTATGCTTATGCTTTGATTGACTCGAGTGTAAATTTATCTTTTGTAACTCCTTTTCTAGATGTTAAGTTTGCGTTGAGTCCTAAAATTTCAAGGGAACTCTTTTCAGTTTATACTCCCATGGTGGTAGGATCGAGGTTAGAAACAACACTAATATGGAGTGAATACTAGAATGCGGAAGCAACAACAAAAAAAAAAAGAAAGATAAAAACTAATTAAAGAAATGGGAAATTCAAAGGAAAGATCCAAGAATTTCCAATGAATTGATATTCTAAGGCCTTGACAAGATCCAAGTGACAATGTAAAGATTTATGGAAGAAATTAACGTTACTTGAGACAATGAATCAAAATGTTAGATTCAGATCTTGACCGCTTTATGAGTAACTAAAGATAATAATTAGTAAATAAACTAATCACCCTCTAAAGAATACCAAAAATAAATCAAAGATATCACAAGAAGAAAGTACTTTATACCTCAAACTATGAACTAGTAAGGGTTTAAAGATAAATTCTCAAAAAAACAAGTCAAAAAAGTTCAATAGAACTCTCTAAAATATTATTAATATCAATCTAATTATCTTTAATGAAAGAAAAATGACTCCTAAGTATATTGTAGGGTCCTTGGACATCCAAGACTCCTTAGGTTAGGCCCAACGAGTATCCAAAACCTAGAAAGAAAATTACAAGGTAAATCCTACACTAGAAAGGTAATAAAATAACCTTAAATAGGAATAGACCTAGTAGTTCTAAGAAAGCATTATATGGTACTAGATACCTTAAATAGAACAAGGAAAACATTAATAACCTATATATAAATAAGGAAATAAGGTAAAACCTAACCAGGAAAAGAATCTTGACAATTTTGGAAAGTTTGACTAGTCTTCACTCCAAACTTTGGCAGAAGGTAACTTTTGTTGTGGCTGATTCTTGGATTCTTCTTGGACTTATTTACATGGAATTTAACCCTAAAATTCTTCCTCTTGGACTTGAATTTGGACCATGAAATAATTGCAGCATTTGGACAATTCATCCTTCTTTGGCTTTAGCTCTTCTTCCCCAAAAAGACACCTTTGGATCTGCAATTGAAGCCCATTGAGCCTTTCATTAAACTCCTCGATTTGAGATCTTGTTATGGGCCTCCTTTCATCTTCTAAAGCTTCATCCTTTTCCTTCAATGGAGTAGAGCTTTCTATGATGCTATCATTCCCCTCTTCAGGTTTAGAAGTATTGTCTCCAATCCTTTCAAGGACTTTGTACAGGCCACTTCCTCTAGGATCTACCTTGGTCTTTCTTTTAGAAGGAAATCTTTCCTTTCTCATATGCACCCAAACCAAGTCCCCAGGTTTAAATACAACATATTTTCTTCCTTTATTGCTTCGTAATGCAACTTCCTTATTTTTCTTTTCAATTGCAAGTCTGTTGTTCATGAATCTTCTTCATCACGTCAAACCTTCTTTCTACCATCAGTATTTGAAAAATCATTAGTAGACAAAGGCAGTAAATCAAGAGGGGTAAGGGGGTTGAATCCATATACAACTTCAAAAGGAGTCTTACCAGTAGAAGACACATTAGGTAAGTAATCTTCCCAAGAAGTCAACTTTCCTTTCAAAACAACCCTCAACATATTCCCCAAAGTTCTATTAACCACTTCTGTTTGCCCATCCGTTTGTGGGTGACAAGATGTGGAAACTAGCAATTTAGTCCCTAACTTTCCCCAAAGAATTCTCCAAAAGTGACTTAAAAACTTGGCATCCCTGTCACTAACAATGGTTCTAGGTAATCCATGCAATTTAACCACTTCTTTTACAAACAAGTCAGCCATATGAGATGCATCATTAGTCTTTTTACATGGAACAAAATGAGCCATTTTAAAAAATCTATCTAATACCACAAATATGCTATCCTTACCATATTTAGTCCTTAGAAGCCCCAATATAAAGTCTATAGAAATATCAATCCAAGGAGAACTAGAAACAGGTAAAGGTAAAGACCATGCGATCATGTTCTAGACTTAGCTTGTTTACATTCAAGACAATGAGAATACACTTTTTCTACATCATTTCTCATGCTAGGACAATAAAAATGTTCATAAAGTATTTCAAAAGTTTTAGGCACTCCAAATGTCCCATTAGCCCTCCATAATGTGCTTCCCTAACAAATAGTTCACGCAAAGAGCAGTTAGGTACACACAACTTATTTTCCTTAAATAGAAATTCATGTTGAAGATTAAATTTCTCAAAAGGACCCAACTTACATTCATCAAAAAAATTTCCAAAATCAGAATCATTAAGATTGAGTAACTTGATTTGGTCAAAACCCAACAACATTGAAGTAAGAGTAGAGATCAAAACATACCTTCTTGTGTGCACATCAGCAACAACATTCTCCTTTCCTTGTTTGTAGGCAATTACATAAGGAAAAAGTAAATAAACTCCACCCATTTAGCATGCCTATGACTAAGTTTACCTTGGCTCTTCAAGTACTTCAAAGACTCATAATCAGTCTTGACTACGAATTCTCAAGGCCACAAGTAATGCTGCCATGTAGTTAACGCCGTTACCAAGACATATAACTCCATATTCATAAGTTGAGTAGTGCAATATTGCTCCACTTAGCTTTTCACTAATGTAGGCAATTGGCTTGGAGTCTTGCATCAAAACAAACCTATTCCCTTACCAGAGGCATCACACTCAACTTCGAAAGACTTAGAAAAATCAAGTAATTGCAAAAGAGGAGCACAACACAATTTTTCTTTCAGCAAGTTAAATGCATCATCTTGTTCCTTTCCCCATGTAAATATCTTATCCTTCTTAATAACTTCAGTTAAAGGAGAAGCAATGGTGCTAAAGTTACTCACAAACCTCCTATAAAAACTAGCAAGTCCATGAAAACTCCTCACTTTAGTGACATTATTAGGTCTAGGCTATTATTTAATTGCTTTGATTTTATCACTATCTACTTCAACTCCCTTAGAACTAACCACAAAACCTAAGAAAACTACACGATCCACACAGAAAGTACACTTTTTGAGAATAGCAAATAAGCGCTGATTTCTAAGGACTTCAAAAACTTATTTTAGGTGCTCTAGTTGTTCATCAAGATTTTGAGAAAAGATCAAGATGTCATCAAAATACAACACAACAAAATTTCCATGAAAATCTTTAAAAACATGATTCATTAGTCTAATAAATGTGCTTGGTGCATTTGTTAAGCCAAAAGGCATAACTAACCACTCATAAAGTCCATAGTTGGTCTAAAAAGCAGTTTTCCATTCATCTCCAAGATTCATACGAATCTGATGGTAACCACTTTTCTGATCAATTTTAGATAAAGATTTTGGATCCATATAGTTGATCTAGCATATCATCCAGACGAGGGATATGATGGCAATACCTTACCATTATCTTATTGATGGCTTTAAAATCCACACACGTCCTCCATGTTCCATCCTTTGTAGTACAACTAGGACAGGGACAGAAAATGGGCTCATGCTCTCTCGAACAAAACCCCTTTTAAGCAATTCTTCAACTTGGATTTGTAATTCCTTGGTCTCTTCAGGACTACTCCTATAGGAAGGCGTATTATAGTTGAGACCCAGGCACAAAGTCTACTTGGTGCTCAATCCCTCTGAAAGGTGGAGACCCCTTTGGAGTATCATCTGGAAAAACATCTTCAAAACTCTATAAAAGAGAAGAAGCACTATTTGGTAAAGAAGGAGTTAGTTCTTCAAAGTTAATCAACACTTCTTTGTAAGTAAGTAGTACTATGGGCCACCCCTCTTTTCTAGCATTCAAACACTCTTTGGCTTTTACATAAAGACTCTTTTTTTTTCTTTTCCTTAGCCTCTTTCCTCTCACCAAAACTTTTTATATTTTCACTCAAACCCTGTTTAACCTCTTTACTTAGTTTGCTTCCTTCTCTCTCTTTCTCTCTTTCTCAGCCATCTCCTTTTTTTCTATCTCTTGGTCCTTTTCTTTTCCCTCAAGCTCACTTTTTATCTCTCCCCTTTGCTTTCTCATAGTTTCCCTCAATCATCTCTGATCATCAAACACCTGTGAAGGAGATAATGGTGCAAGAGTAAATTTCTTACCATTATGCAAAAGACTATACCTATTCTTTCTCCCATGGTGAGTAGTATCCTTATCATATTGCCAAGTTGGCCAAGTAACACATGACATACTTGCATTGGAACTACATCACAAAGAATTTCATCTTCATACCTATTAACATTGAAAAAATCATGCATTGTTTATTTACTTTTACCTCTCCACTATCATTTAATCATTGGAGCCTATGTTGTGTAGAGTGTTTCATGCAAGCAATTCCTAGCTTATCTACCAAATGTGAAATCACCACATTTTCACAACTTCCCCCATCAATAATGATAGAATAAGTCTTCCCCTTTATCCCACATCTAGTATGGAACAAATTCTCCTTCTGTCCTTCATCACTACTACCCAAATTGATAGTCATAATTCTCCTAACTACCCCAATTATACTATCATTAGGCAGTTCTAAATCCTCTTCCTCAGTTACACCTCCTCCCTCTTCTTCTTCCCTCTCACTCTTTTCACTCTCATATTCTCTGTTCTCTCTAAGTATGATGCTTCTTCTATATGGACATTCATGCATCATATGAAATTCATGTAACAGTGAATTGAACTATAAGGTTTAAAAGATTTGGGATTGAAAGTTTTACCTCCCTCCTCAACTTTACCTTTACCTCTATCTTCTTGAGGTTTAGAAGGGGCTTTTCCCTCTTGATTTTACCATGGCTTCGTAGAGATGGAGTTCGACCTATTTCTATGAGTTAGGTTGCTGCTTTTTCTTGATTTATTTTTCTACTTTAACAGAAAAATCAACTAACTCATCTAAAGTTACATACTGTTGTATCTCCACTACATCAGCTATTTTAGAATTTAAACCATTTAAAAATCTAGCCATTGTAGCTTTTTCTTCCTCTATGCAATTAGCTTGGATCATAGTCATATCCATGACTTTTGAAGTACTCATCCACCGAATGCAACCTTGCTTCAAATGTTGAAGGTGAGATTGCAGCTCTCTTTGAAAATATGATGGCACAAACTTCTTCCTCATCACCCTCTTCATCTCTGCCCATGTAGCAATAGGTGGTAGCTCTTGCAATCTGTCCCTAGCAAGCTTTATCCACCAAGAAGCAGCATAATTAGAAAACTCAACAACAAGTTTAACTTTTTTTGCCTCAGAGTAGTTATGATAATCAAAGATGGCTTCAACTCATCTCTCCAAGGTACAAGTTTGGGTCCCATGTCCCATTGAAAGATGGAATCTTCATTTTTATACTACTTATATTATCATCTTCTACTCTACCTCTTTGTCCCCTCCTATCTCTTCTTTCTAGATTAAGTTCATCATCAAAATCATCATTATCATATTTATGATTTATAAAAGGGACATGGAGTACATTTCTTCTAACTTGGGGTATAATATTATTGGGTGGTACAACATTATTCTTCCTCCTAATTGTAGCTTTGGTCTCATTATGCTCAGTAGTTATATTTCTCATCTCTTGAAATTAAAGGTTCCATCTCTCGAATTGTTGGTGCATAGCTTGAAGGGTGGAGTCATTCCTTCCTTTGATCTCGGCTTCTAAATGAGCCCTTTCCTCATCACTACCTGAATTAGACATCTTAAAAGATAATATCAATCACACACTTAATATGACTTTTACCCTCTTTTACACTTACCCATACTTGCCTTTTCCCCCTCAATTAACCTTTGAGTACTTTGTAGATTTGTAATTAAACCCAAATAAGTACCAAGTTCTTAGTAATAAAGTATAGATTTTTGGGGCACAAAAGAAAGTAAAGAGATAGTCCTAGAACAAGTAGGATTTAGTTGAAAGAAAACACGAATTAAAAAGGAACTTGCTTAGAATTATATAAAAATTAAAAAAAATCCCTTATCCTCAAAGATTTAGAATCCTCTCTTCTTAATTCCTTTTTATTTGGAAACAACTAATGCAAGATTTCGAGGGTAAGTAAATGAATTTCTTGGAGAGTAAGTTATCTCCTTTTTTGAACTTTTTTGTTTAACCTTTTTTCTGTTCTTTATATTTAAAAATCTCAAGATTTACTAAGAATAGAATCTTGATAGAAATGCTCTGATACCACTTGATAGGATCGTAACACCAATATGGAGTGAATAGAATGCAGAAGCAACAAAAAAAGAAAGACAAAAACTAATTAAAGACATGAGAAATTCAAAGGAAAGATCAAAGAATTTCTAAGGAATTGATATTCTAAGGTCTTGACAAGATCCAAGTAACAATGTAAACATTTATGAAAGAAACCTAACGCCTTTACTTGAAACAACAAATCAAAACATTAGATTTGGATCATGACCGCTTTATGAGTAACTAAAGACAATAATGAGTATGTAAACTAATCAACTTCTAAAGAGTACCCAAAAAAACTAAAGATATCACAAGAAGAAATTACTTTATACCTCAAACTATGAATTAGTAAGGGTTTAAAGATAAATTCTCAAAGAACAATTCACAAAAGTTCAATAGAACTCTTTCAAATATTTTTAATATCAATCTAATTATCTGTAATGAAAGAAAAAAGACTCCTATATATATTATAGGGTCCTTCGATGTCCAAGGACCCTTAGGTTAGGCCCAAGGAGTATCTAAAACCTAGAAAGAAAATTACAAGGTAAATCCTATACTAGAAAGGTAAAAAAGTAACCTTAACTAGGAATTGACCTAGTAGTTTTGGGAAAGCATTAAATTGTACTTGGATACCTTAGATAGAATAAGGAAAATATTAATAACCTATATATAAATAAAGAAAAAGTTAAAACCCAACTAGGAAAAGAATCTTGACAATTTTGAAAAGTTTGACTAGTCTTCTCTCCAAATTTGGGCAGAAAGCAACTTTTGTTGTGGCTAATTCTTGGATTCTTCTTGGCCTTATTTGCCCGAAATTTAACTCTAAAATTCTTCCTGTTGTACTTGAATTTAGGCCACCAAATAATTGTAGTATTTGCACAATTCATCCTTCTTGGGCTTCAGCTCTCTTCCCCAAGAAGACACCTTTGAATCTGCAATTGAAGCCCATTGAGATTTTCATTGAACTCCTTGGTTTGAGATCTTGTTATGGGCCTCCTTTGATCTTCTAAAGCTTCATCCTTTTCTTATTTTTCCTTCAATGGAGAAGAGCTTTGTATGATGCTATCACGTGTGTGAGTCTATTGTTGCCTAAAGAGTCTGTCGAGGTTGCCCTGTCTCTGTTTTATATAAAGTCCTTCCGTGTGATCTTATGGAACTTGAGGTGTTTGATTTTGATATTATTCTTGTGATGGATTGGTTGTATGCATCATATGCTCTATAGATTGTAGAACCCAAAAAGTCAAATTCCAATTTTTGAATAAGCATATTTTTGAGTGGAAGGGTAGTGATTCCGCTATTAAGGGCCAGTTTTCTGCTATGTCAAAGCCCGAAAGATGATTTCTAAGTGGTGCATTTATCACATATTGTGAGGGTTAGAGATGTGGAGTCTATGCCACTTATTCTTGAATCGGTTCCAACAGTTAATGAGTTTTCGAATGTTCTCCTCAAAGATTTGCCTGGTATTCCTCCCAAAAGGGAAGTAGACTTTGGCATAGATCTCCTCCGTGATGCTCAACATATTTCCATTTGTCCTTATCATGTGGCTCCGACTGAATTGAAGGAGTTGAAGGACCAACTGAAAGTCTTGTTGGAGAAAGGCTTTGTTAGACCAAGTATATCGCCATGTGGTGCTCCAGTATTATTTGTAAGAAAGAAAGATGAGTCTCTTCGTATGCGTACTAATTTATGGGCAGCTGAACTAGGTAACCATCAAGAATAAATATCCATTGCTGAGGATCGATAGCTTGTTTGATCAAGTTCAAGGAGCCAACCATTTCTCAAAGATTGACCTCCATTTCGATTATCATTAATTGAGGGTTAGAGAGTTTGACATTCCCGAGACGGCCTTCTAAACTAGATATAACAATTTTGAATTTGTGTTGATATAGTTTGGTTTGAGTAATGCTCCAGCTATATTTATGGATCTTATGAATGGGGTGTTCAAGCCATTTCCTAATAGTTTTGTGGTTGTCTTCATCGATGATGTTCTGAGTTATTCCCGAAGTGAGCGAGAGCATATGGACCATTTGATGTTAGTTCTCCAGACATTGTGGGAGAAACAATTGTATGCCAAGTTCAGAAAATGTGAATTTTGGTTGGGTGAAGTAGTTTTTCTTAGTTATGTGGTATCCAGTTATGGTATTAAGGTAGACCCAAAGAATCAGTAACACCCCACATCTTATGTGTACTAGTCTTATGCATATGGAACATGATATGATTTGGTAGAAGGAGCACCAATTTTAAAAGTACCTAACTTTTACACTGGAGAGCTATATTTATGTGTAACGCTTAAGCCGAGTGAGTGTATATAAGTTTTAAGTCAAATTGAGGAGATCACGTCCTTAAACAAAGTGAAAGAAGTGAGGTGCTTGTGGAACGTACACCTACATGCTTAGCTTAAATAGGCTAAGTAGACGGAGATGAGGCCCAACACCGAATCTGTCCAAGTCTAATAATGAAAAAAGCCCAAGTTAAGGGGTGTAATTTTAGCCCATGTTTCAGTATTATAAAGGGACAATATTTTCAGCCCAAAATGAATTAAAAAAGGGCCCAAGTACATTCTCAACCCACATAAGGATTTGGACCCAAACTAAGTGAAGGAAAAAGAGAAAAGTGGGCAGCCAAGGCCCATCAAATTGGAACCCAATAAGGCCTAAGTTAAAGGGAAAAATAGGTACATTACTCACTGATAAAATAAGGCTTAAATACAAAAGAAAGTTGGCCAAGTGTGTCCCTTTAAAAGGGATTAAAAGTAGCTCCTTTAAGTCATTTTAAACTTGGACAAAAATCTGATTTCTAAGTTCCTTTTTGCTCGTTTTCAACTCATACAAAGCAGCCCTCACAACCTTACTAGGGTTCCTAAAGAAGCCCTCAACCTTGAATGGTAAGATAAGTCAAGATACTTGTGTATTTAGTATAATTTTTCCATGAAGAACAAGAGAAATAAGTTGGTTATACTTGTGTTGGAATTTTGGACAGCATGTGTTCTAAAAATTATTATACACTTTTCTTGTTTATTAAGAGGGTTTTATCTTCTTGGTTGGCTGGATTATAAAGGGAGGTTGATGTTTTTAACAAGGTTGATGTAACAAGGTTGCTGCACCATTTTTGTTTTCCTTTGAAATGAGTTCTTTTAGCTATCTTAATTGTGCTCTTAGTAGGACCTTGTGGGCTAGTGATTGGAAAATGTTGTATCACGTCCTCCACCTACTTTGGGACTGTTTTTGGACTATTTTTATATGTAAGTACATTGGAAATAGTTTGGTTGAAGTGGGAATACGTTTGGGATTGTTGACGTCGACATATAGCGAAAGGATGTAATGTTATGCTGCCTACTTGTGTGTTGTGTAGAGTTTATACGTGTTGTACTTTGTGAGCTATTGTAAGCCTATTATGGGACCAAAAATAAGTTGGATATGATATGAATATAAGAATGTGTATTAGAAAGTACGATTAGAGGTGAAAAGGTTGAAAGAATACTCTTGGGTTCATAATTACAAACTTGCTATCTGAGTGTTACTTTTTATGAGACTGGACTGCCAAGACTTGTTTATTAGCTGCTAGTACTAGTTTTATCACCTACTCTATTGTAGACATATATTTGGGGGAAAGCAGGTTACTTTGAGGTAATAACGAGGTTGTACAATGAGATGTATAAGGTTACTCGATTTCGTATTATTTGGCATGAAACTTAGGTTCTTCCTTGGTACATAAAATCACTTGCAAACTCCGACATAACTAATAACCATGTCTCCACTCTTTAACATGTTCATACGTTCCCATACATAGCCACTATGAAATCTACACACATAATACAAGATACATGAGTTTCTTTTTTGCTTAATAAAGTCCATGTATTGTTTCAGCCCCTACGTATTTCCTTAGGTGCGTTACTCTTTTCATTGTGGTATTGTCTTGCATGATTGTGTACATGTCACATGTTATATAGTCCTACAGCACAAAATGTTATGATTATCAAAAGAATCATCTCAAAAGTAAATAAAAGATATAAAGTGAAGTTGCTTATTGATGGGTAGTATCCTAGGGGTGGAGGAATCACCTAGCATAGGTCTATCCCATACTACGCAGGGTCTCCTAGGGGTAAAAGGAAAGTCTATCATGGGTCGATCTCGATATTGATTTACCACCGATCAGCTGGTCATTTGTATCATATATTGTGCATAGATTATAAAGTAAAGAAAGGTAAAGTAACAAAAAGGACATAAAGTACATGACTTCACAATATTACTAAAAGGTGGTCTCTTATCCTTACACCAATGCATGATTTCATTTGAGTTCTTATTTCATATACAGTACGTTATGCCTTACATATTCCATATATTATCTCGTAGTAACACCCCTTATAGGGGACCTGCATTTCATGTTGTAGGTACATGGCTAGTAGATCTGCCCAATAGGAGTACTGGGTATCCAACTCCGATTACCAAGCCCCAGGTTGGGTCGGGGCTTGGTGTGTGAGCTTATATTTTTATATTGTATAGTTAGTCATGACGCGGGGCCTGTCCTAACTCTTACAAGATACTGTTCCTTATCTAGAGAATTTATACACTATGTAAACTAAAGTGTGGCCATATCCTGTACTTTAGACACCATGGCTCAAACGATATAGTCATATGCATTTCCTTTTGGTTTGTTAGTACTATCTACTTTTCTGAAAGCATATTGAATGTGGAAACTCCCTTATAATGTTCATAGAGAGTGCATGGGTACAGGTTGGTTCTCCCGAGCCTTGTCAGCAACAGGTGCCAGTCCGCCTTAATGGAACTTTGGGCATGACAAAAGTGGTATTAGAGCGAGTTGTCCTAGGGAGTCTAGAAAGTCATGTATATATAGAGTCTTGTTTATGGATGTATTGTGCACCATAATTATAAGCAGGAGGTTACATGGCATTTTGGAGTTGTCACTTTCTTTTCATTCTTTAGATCATGCTATAGAGCCAAGTGTTGTAGGTGGATCGTGTCTAACCTCTAAATTGTTTTGTACAACAAGTATGCAAGAAACAAGGAAAAGCAAAAGCAAAGGGAAGGAAGTAGAAGTGGTGGTTGGTGTACTCAGTCAGGTGAGACAACAAAATGAGGCTCAAGATGAGTCCCTATCACAAACATCTCCAACTCCTCCAGCTCCTGATGAAGCAGGAAGGAGTGAAATTCCCCTAGAACCACCTACCGATGCTACTATGCAAGATCTGAGAAATGCAAACCAACTATTGACTCGTATAGTTGCTGGACAAGGTCAAAGGCAAGAAGGCCTAGTTATAGGTGTAGGTGGTGCAAATTGTGACTTCCTTAATTTGAACCCTCTATCCTTCACCAAGTCAGATCCTAATGAAGATCCATAAGACTTCATCGATTAGATCCAACACACTTTAGATGTTATGCATGTGAGTGGTATAGAAGCTGTAACATATAGATGGAAGAGTGTGGCCATATAGTGTGGTATAAAGCTTGAAAGCAATGTAAGGGTACAAATGCACCTCCAACTACCTGGAAGGAGTTCAAAGAGGCATTTCTTGACCATTACTTGTCATTAGAGATCTGAGAGGCCTGTGCAGATCAGTTCCTGAATCTCTACCAAGGGAATATAAGCATGAGGGAGGCATTCAATTTAATTCCCTAGCCCTAATATAGTTGCTACTATGGCAGATAGAGCTCATCGGTATGTGGATACCTGGATTTGTATCTGGTCAGAGACTATACCATTGCTTTTTTGAATAAAGACATGGATATAGTGAGAATGCAAGCTTTTTCACAAAACATAAGAATCTAAGGCAAAGAAGAAGGACAAAAGAGTTAGAAAGGGGCAGTCCAAGAGGGCTAGATATACAGGGCAGTTTACGCCATTCCAAGGTGAGTTTAGGCCCGATTTTCTAATAGACCACCTAGGCCGTCATACTCCTACTTTGGAACTAGTGCTCCACCAAAACTTCAAGGGTCTAGAAGTAATTAGTTTGGTCAAAGAAGTGAAGGAAAAGGTGCACGAAAAACAGGATATTCGGCAAGCCAGTATAAGTGTCCTAGGCAGCATTGCAAATAATGTGGAAGGAGTCATTTAGCTACATGTCATGTTGGGATAGATGCTTGTTACAGGTGTGGTTGCCAAGGCATATGATGAGAGATTGCCCGAGGAGATGCATGGGTGATATATCATAGCCTACTAGGTCAACTGTTGTATCATCATCATCAGTTTCTCCATTATGTAGGGGTCAGATAGCACCTATAGGTCATGGTAAAGGTGTTAGAGGGGCAACTAGCTCTACTGGAGTCCAGAATCATACTATTGCTCTTGGGAGTTGGCAAAATTTGGAATTTCACCTGATGTGATTACAGGTACATTGTCCATCTTTTTACATAATTTATATGCATTGATTGAACCTAGTTCTACACTATCACACATCACTCCACTAGATGCCGGGAAGCTTAAGAGAACACCTAAATTTTTTAACAAACCATTCAAAGTGTCTATACCATCTAGTGAATCTATTATAGCTAGAATGGTCTATTATACCTGTTGAGTAACTATTGGTGACCGTCACACATTGGCTGACCTTATTGAGCTAGAAATGGTGGAACTTGATTGGTTAGCTTCTTGCTATGCCAACATGGATTGCCGAACTAAGAGAGTGTACTTCCACTTTCCAAATAAGGCAGTTCTTGAATGGGAAGGCAATGTTGGGGCACCAAAAGATAAGTTTATCTCTCATTCTAAGGCAAGAAAGATGATATCCAAGTGATATATATGTCATCTAGTTAGAGTGAGGGATGTGATGGTGGAATTACCAACTCTTCAATCTGTTCCAATAGTGAATGAATTTGTTGATGTGTTTCCTGAAGAGCTTCCAGATTTACCCCCAGAATGAGTAGATTTTTGTATTCACTTATTTCCAGGCACTCAACCTATTTCTATCCCTCCATATAGAATGGCCCTGGTAAAATTACGTGAATTAAAGGAGCAGTTGAAAGACTTATTAGGGAAGGGTTTTATGAGGCCTTATGTGTCATGTTGGGGTGCACCAGTGATATTTGTACGTAAAAAGGATGGTACCTTAAGAATGTGTATCGACTATCAACAATTGAATAGGGTGACAATTAAGAACAAATATCCCCTCCCTGGGATTGATGATTTATTTGATCAGATACATGGTGCCAAAAGCTTTCCAAAAATTGATTTGAGGTTACCATATGAGGTTGAAGGAGAAAGATATACCCAAGACAACTTTCAAGACACACTATAGTCACTTTAAATTTCTTGTTATGTCAGTTGGACTACCAAATGCACCAGGCATTTTTATGGATTTAATGAACAGGGTATTCAAGCCATTTTTGGATGCATTCGTGATAGTATTTATAGATGATATTTTTGCATATTCAAGATCAGAAGAGGACCATGCAAATCACTTACGACAAGCATTACAAGTTCTTCGTGATTGGCAATTATATGACATGTTTTCTAATTGTGAATTCTGGTTAAAATCAGTGGCATTCTTGGGTCATATTGTGTTTGATGAAGGAATGAGGGTTGATTCACAAAAGATAGATTGGCCGTGAAAGATTGGCCAAGACCAACAATACCCACGGAAGTTTTCTAGAGTTGGCAGGTTATCACAAAAGGTTTGCTGAAGGTTTTTCTTCTATATCTACACCTCTATCAAAGTTGACCAAGTTCCAATGGAATAATGCATGTGAAAGAAGCTTCCAAGAGTTGAAAGGCAGGCTAACTTATGCACCGGTACCAGTACTTCCAAAAGGCACAAAGGGGGGGGGGGATATACAGTGTATTGTTTATGCTTTAGGAGTTGGCTTAGGGTGTGTACTGACACAACATGGTAGGGTAATTGCTAAGCCTTGAGACAACTACGACCCATGAGAAAAACTACCCAGCACATGACCTTGAGCTAGCAATGGTTGTGTTTGTTTTGAAAATATGGTGCCACTATTTGTATGGAGTTCATGTTGACATATATACTAATCATAAGATCCTGCAATACATCTTCACGTAGAAAGACCTAAATTTAAGATACAGAGATGGTAAGAGCTAATAAAGGATTACAACGTTGATATACCATTTAGGAAAGAAAATGTGGTAGCTGATGCTATGTGTCGTAAGGAAATCATTGGTATGTAATGCTGTAGAGTCTTCATTGGTAATGGAGGTGAAAGAAATGTTGTTCAAGGATCCTATTCTACAATGAATTTATAAAAAGGTGAGTCCTGGTACGATGATGGGCTTTCAACTTACACAAAATGGAGTACTTTATTGCCAAAATAGATTATGTGTACCTGATATTAATGGATCAAGAAGGGGGATAATGGAAGAGGCCCATCATTCAAGATATTCCATCCATCTAGGATCAAATAAGATATATCATAACTTGAAGGGAATATTTTGGTAGGGAGGCAAGAAAAAGGACCTTGCAAAATTTGTGGCTAAATGTCCGAATTGCCAACAAGTCAAAGTGGAGCACCAAAAGCTGGGAGGTTATATGCAATGGGTAGAGCTTCCAATGTGAAAATGGGATATGATCAATATTTATTTTGTTATTGGGCTTCCTCGCTCCTTTTAGAAGTTTGACTCCATATGGGTAATAGTTGATAGACTCACAAAGTCAGCACACTTCTGCCAGTTAAGAGTGACTATACAGCAGAAGAGTATTCAAAGCTCTACCTCAAAGAGATGGTTAGGCTACGTAGGGTCCCAATCTCCATTATATATGATCGGGGAGCTCAATTGATTGTAAAGTTTTAGAAGTCCATCCAAAGGAGTTTAGCAACACAAGTAAATTTGAGTAGAACTTTCCACCCTCAAACAGACGGTCAAGCAGAATGCACAATTCAAACACTTGAAGATATGTTGCGGGCTTGTGCATTAGACTTCAAGGGCTGGTGGACCATCTACCACTTTTTTGAATTTTCCTATAATAAATAGCTACCATTCAAGCATCAAGATGGCACCTTATGAAGCTTTGTATGCAAGGAAATGTAGTTCGTCAATCGGATAGTTTGAAGCGAGTGACACCACCTTGCATGGGCCAGATCTAATCCAACAAGCCATGCAAAAAGTCGAGGTAATGCAACAACAGCTAGAAACAATCCAAAGTCATCACAAATCATAAGCGGAAGCTAGGAGGAGAGGACTAGAATTCTCAGTAGGAGATTGGGTACTCTTGAAGGTGTCCCTAATGAAAGGTTTTATGAGATTTTGTAAGAAGGGAAAACTGAGCCCACATTACACAGGTCCATATAAGATTATTAAAAGGTTTAGAGCTACTCCAAGAACTTTCAATGGTTCATCCAGTGTTTCATATCTCAATGCTTCAGAAATCCATAGATGACCCATCCCGCTTCTCTCCTACTGAAGATTTGCAGGTTACAAAAGATCTCACCTATGAATAGGTACCTAATTCTATTCTAGATCATCAAGTTAAAAAAGCTAAGAAATAAAGAAATAGCTTTAGTCTACTTTGGAGGAACCAGCAAGTAGAAGAGATAATGTGGGAGGCATAGGAAGTAATGAGATCTAAGTACCCTTATTTATTTGAAGCTAAAGAGGAAGACCAAGATATAGAATTTGGGCATTACTAGGTACGTTTGCTTGAATGCTTATTATGTTGTCAAAAGTTTGCTTAAATGAAGGTTTGAACTTGTTTAAGTTGTCTAATAATGCTAACATTCGAGGATGAATGTACCTAGGGGGGAGGATGTAACACCCCACATCTTATGTGAACTAGTACTATGCATATGGAACATGAAATAATTCTGTAGAAGGAGCACCAATTTTAAAACTGCCTAACTTTTAGACTGGACTGCTATATTAACGTCTAACGCTTAAGTCAAATTGAGGTGATTGCAACCTTAAATGAAGTGAAAGAAGTGAGGTGCTTGTGGGACTTAAGAAGCTAAAAGGTGAGTCACCTACGTACTTAGCATAACTAGGCTAGGTAGATGGAGATGAGGCCCAACACTGAATCCGTCCAAGTCCGATATTGAATAAAGGCCAAGTTAAGGGTGTAATTTAGCCCATTTTTTAGAATTATAAGGGGACAAAATTTTCAGCCCAAAATGACTAGGAAAAGAGGAGTCCAAGTACATTCACAACTCACTTGACGATTTGGGCCCAAACTAAGTGAAGGAAAAAGAGAAAAATGGACAGCCAAGGCCCATCAAATTATAACCCAACAAGGCCCAAGTGAAAGGAAAAAATAGGTACATTACCCACTTGATAAAATAAGGCTTAAAATGCAAAAAAAAGTTGGCCAAGAGTGCCCTTTAAAAGGAATTAAAAGCAGCTCCTTTAAGTCATTTAAACTTGGACAAAAATCAGATTTTCTAAGTTCCTTTTTGTTCTCTTTCAACTCGTACATAGCAGCCTCAGAACCTTACTAGAGTTCCTAAAGAATCCCTCAACCTTGAAGGCTAAGGTCTGCTTGTGTATTTAGTATGATTTTTCCATGAAAAACAAGAGAAATAAGCTAGTTATACTTGTGTTGGAATTTCGGACAACATGTGTTACAAAAATTGTTGTACTTTTTTATTGTTTATAAAGAGACTTTTCTCTTCTTAGTTGGCTGGATTATGAAAGGAGGTTGATGTTTTTAACAAGGTTTAGTTCAGTAATGATGTAACAAGGTTGCTGCACCATTCTTATTTTCCTCAAAAATGAGTTCTTGTATGCTATCTTAATTGTGCTCTTAGTTGGAACTTATGGGCTGGTAATTCGAAATTGTTGTCTCACATCCTCCATCTACTTTTGGACCATTTTTCGACTATTTTAGGACTATGTTTCGATAAGTTGGGAACAATTTGATTGAAGTTGGAACAGGTTTGGGATTGCTAAGGTCCAAATGTAGCAAAAGGACAAAATGTTATGCTTCCTACTTGTGTGTTATGTAGAGTTGATATGTGTTGTACTTTGTGAGATATTATAAGCCTTTTATGGAGTAAAATAAGCTGGATATGGCATGTATATGAGAATATGTATTAGAAAATACGTTTAGAGGTGGAAAGATTGAAAGAATACTCTTGGGTTTATAATTACAAGCTTGCTATCTGAGTGTCATTTTTTATGAGATCGGACTGCCAAGACTTGTTTATTAGCTTCTAATACTAGTTTTATCACCTACTCAATTGTAGATAAATATTTAGGGGAAAGTAGGTCAGTTTGAGGTAATATCGAGGTCATACAGCGAGGTATGTAAGGCTACTCGATTTCGTATTATTTGGCATGAAACCTAGGTTCTTCCTTTGCACGTAGAGGCACTTACACACTCCGACATAACTAATAACCATGTCAACACTCTTTAACATGTTCATATGTTCCCATACTTAGCCATTGTCAAATTTGCATACACACTTTGGATACCAATATACATGTGTTCCTTTTTTTGCTAAAATAATGTCCATGTGTTGTTTATACCCTATGTATTTCCTTAGTTGTGTAACCTACTCTTTTCATTCTGGTATTGTCTTGCATGATTGTTTACATGTCACATGTTATATCTATAGTCCTACACACCAAAAGAATTATCTCAAAAGTAAATAAAAGATATAAAGTGAAGTTGATTATTGATGGATGGTATCCCAAGGGTGGAAGAATCACCTAGCATGGGTCGACGGGTATCCTATGGGTGAAAGGAAAGCCTAGCATGGATCGATCTCGATATTGATTTACCACTGATCAGCTGGTCATTTGTATCATATAATTTGCACAGATTATAAAGTAAAGAAAGGTAAAGTAACAAAAAGGACATAAAGTACATGACTCCACAATATGACTAAAAGGTTGTCTCTTATCCTTACACGAATGTATTATTTCATTTGAGCTCTTATTTCATATATAGTACTTCCCTACCTTACATATTCTGTACATTATCTCATAGTAATATCCCTTACAAGGGACCTACTTTCATGTTGCAGGTACAGGAGATAGTAGATCTCCCCAGTAGGAGTACAGGGTATCCAGCTTCTATTGTTGAGCTCCAAGTTGCTTTGAAGCTTTATGTGTCTAGAGCTTATATTTTTGTATTATATAGTTAGTCATAAGGTGGGGCCTGTCTCGACCCTTATCAGATATTGTTCCTAATCTAGAGCCTTTATAGACTATGTAAAGTAAAGTATGGTCATGTCTCGTACTTTAGGCATCGTGGCTCAAATGACCTAGTCATATGCACTTCCTTTTGGTTTTTATTACTGTCTACTTTCCTAAAAGCATATTGCATGTTGAAACCCCAATATAATGTTCATAAAGTGTGCATGTTTACATGTTGATTCTCCCAAGCCTTATCAACAACGGGTGCCAGTCTGCCTTAATGGGACTTTGGGCGTGATAATTGAGGCCGTGAAGAATTGGCCCAGACCATTGATCCTTTGGATATTTGAAGTTTTCTTAGGTTGGTTGGTTATTACAGGAGATTTGTTGAAGGTATATCTTCCATTGCATCTCCATTGACTAAGTTGACTCAAAGAAAGGTCAAGTTGTTTTGCTCGTATGAGTGTGAGAAGAGTTTTCATACTTTGAAGGATCGACTTACATCAGCTCCTATTTTGACTCTGCCAGATGACTTAAGATGGGTTTGTGGTGTATTATGATGCCTCTCAAATCTAGTCAGGTTATGTTCTTATGCAACATAGTAAGGTGATAACTTATGCATTGAGACAATTGAAGGTGCATAAGCGCTATTATCTGACTCACGATCTTGAGTCAACAGTTGTGGTGTTCTCTTTTAAAAGTTAGAGAAACTTTTATCTGGGGTTCATGTTGATATGTTGAACGATCACAAGAGTTTACAATATGTGTTCATCCAAAGGGATCTTAACTTGATGCAAAGGAGGTGGTTGGAATTTCTTATAGATTACGGCATTAGAGTTCAATATCATCCCGGCAATGCAAATATTATAGCCGATTCTTTTAGTAGGCTATCTATGGGGTGTGTAGCCAATGTTAATGAAGGGAAAAAATAATTAGTAAAAGATTTGCACTATTTGGCTGGGTTGGGTGTTAGATTGGCTGACTCCAGTGATGGTGGTATTCATGTTCAGAATGGGGCTGAGTCTTATGTGGTTTTTGTTGTCAAGGTTAAACAAGATTTGGACCCATCTTTAGTTGAGTTAAAGAAGTTGGATGTGGAAAAGAAAGTAGAGGTTTTCTCCCAAGGGGGAGATGGTGTGCTTCGGTATCAAAATCAGTTGTGTTTCGGATGTTGATGGCCTTAGGGAGGTGATCATTAGTGAAGCCCACAACTCTCATTATTCCATACATCTGGGATCCCCCAAGATGTATCGAGATTTGAGGGAAGTGTATTGGTGACATGGTATGAGCAAAGACATAGCAAAGTTTATATCCGAGTGTTCTAATTATCAACAGGCGAAAGTAGAACATAAAAGGCCCAGTGGTTTGGCTCAAGATATTGAGACACCCACTTGGAAGTGGGAAGATGTGAACATGGATTTTGTGGTTGGTTTGCCCCTAACCCAAAAGCAATTTGATTTGATTCGGGTTATCATTGGTATAGTGACTAAATCGTCTTATTTCCTACCCGTCAAGACTACCTTAAATGCCGAAGATTATGCAAGGTTATATATCCATGAGTTGGTAAGGTTGTATGGTGTGCCTATGTCTATCATATCGGATTATTGTACCCAATTTACTTCACACTTTTGGAAATCATTTCAAAAAGGGCTTGGCACTAAGGTTAAGTTAAGTACCACTTTCCATCCTCAAATCGATGGGAAAGCCAAAAGGACAATTCAAACTTTAGCGGACATGTTGAGGGCTTTTCTGTTGGAGTTTAAGGGTAATTGGGATGATCATTTACCACTCATTGAGTTTGCCTACAATAATAGCTTTCATGCTAGCATTGGTATGGCACCATTTAAGGCTTTGTTTGGGAGAATGTGTAGATCCCGGGTGGGATGGTTTGAGTTGGGTGAGATGGCTTTGATTGGCCCGGATTTGGTGTTGGAGGCCATGGAAATGGTGAACTTTGTTAAAGAGAGGTTGAAGATGGCTCAAAGTCACCAAAAGTCTTATTTGGATGCTAGAAAGAGGGATCTTGAAGTCCATATAAATGATTGGGTGTATGTGAAGGTCTCTCCAATGAAGGGTCAATAAGAAGGGCAATCTAACTCTCTGATATGTAGGTCCTTACGAGATTGTTGAGCGAATTGGGAATGTGGCCTATAGATTGAATTTTCCTTTGGATATTAGTTCTAATCACCTGGTTTTCCATGTATCGATGTTGAGGAAGTTGACTGGTGATCCTAGTTCAGTTGTGCTTTTAGAGGGTAATAAAGTTGAGGAGAATTTGACTTATGAAGAGGTTTCGGTTGAGGTTTTGGGGATAGACAGGTGAAGTAGCTTCACAATAAGAATGTGGCTTAGGTTAAAGTTCTATGGAGGAATCGACATGTGAAGAGTGCTATATGGGAGGCGAAGTCGGACATGATGAGGCTATACGCCTATCTTTTCCAATCTACTCAAGCTTAAGATATTAGGTTCTTCCTATTCTAAATGGTCCTAATTCTTTCACACTTGTGTTTCATGACATGACATGCATACATGTGCTCAAAATGATTTAAAAGATGTTTTGACAGGAGCTTTAATGATTTTATGATTTTCAAGTAATGAATTATGCATTGTGTCTTCATGTTGGAATGTTTCATGTTCAAGCAAAACTTTTCAAGCCATGTTCTAGCCCATCCAAGGACAAATGTTCCCAAGGGGGAGATGATGTAAGGACCCAGACTTCGTAAAACCTATCAATGTATAAAATTGGTGTTTCTGGAGATGTGTGAGCCATGGGGAATGCTTATGTATGACTTTCGGTGGCTTAAGAAAGGATTAGAGGATTGGTGGCCCTTTAGGGAACCTCCCACGAGCCATGGTCCTCACCATTGGCCGTGGAAGGGACCCTTGGAAGGTGCCGCATCCTTCCAGCCAAAACTTGGCTAAGGCAAGACCCACATGGCTATTACACGGGCCGTGCAAGGCTCCATGAGCAGTGGTGGGGTCGTCGAACTCAACATGAGATGTGGTGAAGCGTTTCGTGAGCCCACATCCTAAAATATGGTTCTAAGTATGAAATCACTGCCTCAGAACTTAAGTCACTCACACGGGCACTTGTATGGACCAAATGGCTTTGCAAGGACCATATACGTTCCTTGGAGATGACCTTGTCTGGATTTTAGGCCAAGGTCAATACCACGGACAACTACACGATCTGTGGACCTCTTCACGAGTCGAGGCTCTTTTATGGGACCCCTAGCAACTTTTTGAGGACCATTTAATTAATGGCTTTCTCATAATTTTAGTGACTTCTAAGGGTCGCTAACTTTCTAACCTATCTAAACATCTAAAAAGACCTATACTCCTTGATAAATATCAACCAAGAAAGAAGGGTAAAAGGAACCAAAATAAAAGGATATATGGATTAACTTAAAACTATTGAAATTATGGGCAACAACAGACTAAAAACCTCCCAATTGATTTCAACAACTAAAATAATACCCTAGCAAGAATAATTAAAGGAAACAAGAACTACAAATAGGGAACACTTTAATTAATCAAGCAAGTAAGTGAACTAATAATTCTAAGAGTTCACCTTAATTACTCACTAAGAAAATACTACACTTTGAGGATTCAATATTCAAGATAGTCTAAGTCTTCCAAATGATAAAATATGACTATTTATACTGACTATTTATACTAAGTAAATAAAAGAAGATATTTTCTTGATAATTTTACCCTTAATGAGTAAGGGCCTTGTTTGATTGTCTTCTTTTCAAATCCTTAAATTCAAGTAATAGCCATTTGCACACATGGCCTCTTTTCTTCCTTCTCACACCTTGATAGGCCTTCCACACATTGTAAGTCTTTCTTTGGTGACCCTCAAGCTCCTCTAATGTCTCATTTTTCATGAACATTGCTTGTAGATCTTGGAGATCATTTTCTTGTCTCCTTGTGAATGGTCTTGAGGGGTACATGCACTCATGTTGGTGTCATCTATGTTTTGTATGTTATCATCCTCCTTTTCTTGAAAAGGATTTGTCTTTCAATCCAAAGATTCACCTAAAACACAAGGAGATAAGTCACTAACATTGAAAACATTATGACTTGATCTCTTGAGTACTTTGAAAGGTCCATCTCCTCTTGGGCTTAGCTTTCCTTTTCGAACATGTGGAACCTCTCTTTTCGAAAATGTACCCACACCCAATCATTTGGGTTGAAGATCACTTCTTTTCTCCCACAATTCTTTTGAAAAGCCACCTTTGAATTGTTCTTTTCAATGGCCTCTTTAACCTTGGCATAAATGATCATCTTCTTTGCCCTTTGATTGGCATCTAGGCTCAAAACAACATTACTGGATAATGGAGTCATGGTTAGTGGAAACAAAGTTTTAAAGTCATAACATGCCTCAAATGGTGACATTCCAATAGAGGAGTGGAAATACCTATTATATGCAAATTCAATCAAAGGGTAAACGATCTTCCCAAGTAGTTTGGATCACTCAAAGCATGCTTCGAAGAGTCCTATTGACTACTTCAGCTTGTCTATCCATTTATGGGTGGCAAGAAGTAGAGAACATAAGTTTGGTAGCAAGTGTACCCCATAGACTCTTCCAAAAGTGACTAAGAAATTTGGTATCCCTATCACTAACAATGGTTTAAGCGACTCCATACAATTTAAGAACATCGATGACAAATAAAGATGCTACATGGGATGCATCATCACATTTATAGCATGGAATAAGATGAGTCACTTTACAAAATCTATCTACTACCACAAATATGCTATCATGTCCTCTTTTAGTTCTAGGAAGACCCAACACAAAATCCATAGAGATATCCATCAATAGGCCACTAGGAGTAGGAAGAGGGGTAAACTTACCTTGGGGCCAAGTCGTGGGTTTGGCATGCTTACAATTGAGACATTTTCCACAAATTCACTCCATATCATGCTTCATCTTGGGCCAAAAGAATTGATCCTTTAGAATGTCAAGTGTTTCGGGTACCCCAAAGTGTCCCATCAAACCACCACTATGAGCCTCCTTGACAAGTAGCTCTCTCCATGAGCTCATAGGAACACAAGCTCGTCCATCCTTGAACAAAAAACCATCAACCAATTGAAAACTATCAACCCACTTCCCTTAGGTAAGATTATCAATGGTATCTTTGAAGTCTGGGATCCCTAGGATAGAATTCCTATAAGCTTTCAAATCCCATCATTCTAGAAGCCAAGGTAACTACCAACATGAAACTTCTTGATAGAGCATCTGCTACAATTTTATTTTCAGTGCCTTGCTTGTAGTTGATCACATAGGGAAAGGTTTCCATGAATTCAACCTACTTTGCATGTCGCTTGTTCAACATGGATTACCCCTTATGATGCTTCAAGGACTCATGATCAGTCCTTAGTACAAACTCTTTGTGCCACAAGTAGTGTTGCCAATGAGCCAACATCCGCACAAGTGCATACAATTCCTTGTCATAAGTTGAGTAATTGAGAGTCCTTTAGCTTTTCACTAAAGTAAGCCAATGCTTTGCCCTCTTGCATTAATACACCACCTATTCTAGTACCCAAAGCATCACATTCAATATCAAAGGTCTTATCAAAGTTGGGTAGTTGAAGCATCACATTCAATATCAAAGGTCTTTCTTGTACATCTTTCTTGTTTAACTCGGTCAAAAGAGAAGCAATTGAACTAACAACCTTCAAATCGTTGGTGAAAACTTGCTAACCCATGAACACTTCTTACCTTGGTTGCACTGGTTGGAGTTGGCCAAGACTTGATGGACTCTACCTTCTCACCATCAACCTCTATCCCATTTGCACTAACCACAAAACCCAAAAACACAATCTTTTCAACACAAAATGAGCGCTTCTTGAGATTAGGAAAGAGACGCTCTTGTAGGAAGACATCAAACACTTGCTTCAATCAAAATGACATCACAAGCCATTCATACAACCCAAACTTTGTCTTGAAAGTCATTTCGACTCATCACCAGATTTTATACGAATTTAATGATACCCACTTTCAAAGGTCAGTCTTGAAGAATCAACTAGAGCCACATAGCTCACCATGCATATCATCAAGCCTAGGAATTGGATGTCGATACATCACCGTGATCTTATTCATGACTCTACAATTAATACACATACTCCAAGTGTCATCTTTCTTGGGAACAAGAATCACCAACATGCCACAAGGGCTTAGGATTTCTTTGATCAACCCCTTTTCAAGAAGCTCTTCTACTTGCCTTTGTAGCTTCTTAGTTTCATCTGGATTGCTCCTATAGACTTGACAATTGGGAATTTTTGAACCCAGTAAAAAATGTATTTGGGGTTCAATTCTCCTCAAAGGAGGAGGTCCCGCTGGCATCTCCTCTGAAAATAGCTCATAATAGTCCTGCAAAAGAGAAGAAACAAGACCACGCAAAGTGCTAGTTTTTTTTGTTAGCATGCTGTTATCATGAAAAATGACCGACTTTAAAAGAAAATTTGAAAATTGTTCGAAAATCGAAAATCAATTTAAACTCAATTAATTTGAGAAAAATTAATT
>JAOTQR010094583.1:0-71802 GCA_025774065.1 Solanum ossicruentum | reverse complement strand
AATTCCCATTTTGTCCTAAAATTGGGGGTTCCCCCCCCTTTTATTTAATTTTTCCTTTTTTTTTTTTTTTGGATTCCAAAACCCCCCCCCCCCCCCCATTTAGAGATTTTAGTTATAGTCACTAGAAACGATTGATAGCAAATTCTCGTAGTCAAAACCTCTATTCCCTGTGGATTTGATCCTACTTTTTGGTCAGGTTAATTGCTGACAGCAACCACTTCCTTATTGGAACTACAACATCAGGTTTGAAATTATGGCGCTGTTCCCAAGGAATAAAACTAAGTTTTGATATGATTTCACTATTTGTTAGTTCTAGTGTTAATATCTAAACTCTCCTGTATTTTACTTTTACTTTTTGTTTTTTGTTGTTTTGCCTATTCATAGGTTGGTTAGCACCATGACTGAACAAAAGCTCTACATCACAACCCAATTGTTGGAGACATTGCTGAGGCAAGCTTTGTTTTATGGCCAAGAGTCCAAAGACCCCCAAACACACCTGAAAAACTTTACTCAAACGTTGAGAGGGGTTCTTGGGACAAGACATCCTGCTTGGGAGGCCATGGCTCTTCAAGTTTTCCCCATGACTCTCTGGAATGATGTTGTAGAATAGTGGTCAATTCATGCACTTGATGTTTGTTCTAATTGGGGGAAAGTACAGAGAGTCTTCCTCATGAGCTTCTATAAGGAGCCTAACAAGCAAAAGCTACATAATAACATCTACAATTTTAAAAGGGTGCCATGAGAACCTTTGGTAGTAGCTTGGCAAAGGTAGAAGCAGTGCTTGGCAATGAATCAAAACCATTGTCTGACTGATGATGAACTTGGGCTAGCTTCTACCGAGCACTAACCTATGAACAACATGGGCAGGCTGATGCATTGTTTGGAAGGGACTGTTGGGCATTCCTAAGATGACCATTTAATAAGATAACCAAGCATATCGACAATCTAGCTGCAGTTGCCCAAGTCTACCAACCCTTCCAAGAACAGGCCGGATCATCCACTAATGTATTGAAAGAAGCCCTAAGTAAACACAAGAGTGAGAATGTGTCGAATTGCCCAAGATTATCGCACTAGCATTTCATTGTTGATAAGCTGACAAGGATTGAGCAGATGCTTGAGCAAGTCCTGAGTAAGGTCAATGAGCAAGATGATATTGTTTGGGAGATAAAATTCAATGTTCTTATAGGTAACTATAACGTAGAACAACAAACCATATCAATGCAAAGGCTCGAAGGTAGGATAGAGCAGCTGGCTGAGTAGTTAGAGGCAGTGCAGTGTGAGCAAAAGAAGAATAAAAGGAGTAGCGATGGAACTCATGGAGAAGTCTGATTATCAATGATGTCATGGTCGAGCCATGAAGTTAAACAAGGTGCTTCTTGGGAGGCAACCCAAGCATCTTGTATGTTTTAGACTATTTTGAGACACTTTTATTCGCTTAATTTGTTGTGTATATTAAGACTTTGAATCAACTGTAATGAGGAGTAGAGAGATTTATGCTTGGAGCAGCTTTTACGAGTAGGCCTATGAGTTATAGTCACTACTACGACTCATAGTCATGCCTCTTAGAGGGAAACAGTGAGTATCTAAAGTTGGTTCACATACTATGAGCCAACCTTATGATTCGTAGGGTCTCCTACGAGTCATAGTGCCGAGCTATGCATTTTAAATTTTCACAAGTGTTGGGTTTGCTACGAGACCAGGACTTATAAGTCGTAGGACCCACTATGACTCATAATCAGGGTCTCACAGGCTCGATCTATAGAATTTTAAAAGGTGATCCGATTTGGAATATTAAAATACTAACATCTTTTGGCTCATTATGTCCCTTCTTGAAATGGTTCTTCTCACTTTATAACCTCTAAAACATCACTTTCCACTGTTTAATTCATTCCCCAATTCATTCTTCTATTAACATCTCCCAGTAAGTGCATTTCACCAAGTTTCTAGCCTTTCCTTTTTCTTCTCATCACGTGGTAATCTTTAATCTGGTAAGTTTTCGTGGTTAAGTTTGGTATACATCTAAAAATAATCTTGTTTTGTGGGTGTTTGAGTGATTATCTTTTGATCAAGATTAGCAAAACGATGTGAAAATGATTGTGATAGTGGGCGGAGTGCGATTTAAAATTACATACACCCCTTACACGAGTCAATTCTTTGATTCGACCCTTGCATGTTTCCTGTTGTGCAACTAATGTTGAAATTAGGTGATGTCCAAAATAAGTTCATACTGGAAATACTTTGACCGATATGGAGAATTCATGTTTCATTTTGGGATGATTGTTAAAGTGTCACGCCCAAAGTCCTGTTAGGATGGACTGGCACCCATTGCCGATAAGGCCCGGGAGAACCAACCTATATCTATGCGCTTTCTATATATATTATAAGGGATTTCTACATTTTACATGCCTTGAAGAAAATAAACAGTGATGAGAAGCCAAAAGGAAATGCATATGGCTAGGTCATTGGGGCCACGGTGTTTAATGTACGAGACATAACCACACTTTAATTTACATAGTCTACAAAGCCTCTAGATAAGGATAAGTATCTGATAAGGGTCAGGATAGGCCTCGCCTCGCCTAACTGTACAACACAAAATATAATCTCTAAAGACACAGAGGAAGCATCCTGGAGCTTGGTAACAGCAGCTGAAAATCCTGTATTCCTACTGGGGAGAGCTACTAGCACCTGTACCTGCGGCATGAAATGCAGGTCCCCTATAAGGGACGTTAGTATGAGATAATGTACTGAATATATAAAGCAAGAAATACTGTATATGAAGTAACAACTCAAATGAAACTATGCACTGGTGTAGGATAACAGACAACCTTTATTTATACTGTGGGATCACGTACTTTATGTTCTTTTTATTACTTTAGCGTTACTGTATAGTCTATGCACAACATATAATATAAATGACCAGATGATCAGTGGTAAATCTATATCGGTATCATCCCTGTCTAGGATTTTCCTTTAACCCCTTAGGCTACCCCCCGTAATAGGATCGACCATGGCTAGGTGGTTCTTCCACCCCTCGGGTTACCACCCATCAACAAGCAATATACTTTACTTTATCTTTCAATTACCTTTAAGATGATTCTTTTGGTGGTCATAATATTGGAGCTATAGGACTATAGATGTAGCATGTGACATATAAATAATCATACAAGATAATATGACAATGAAAAGAGTACGTTACACAAATAATGAAATGCGTATGAGATGAAACAACTCGCGAACTTTATTTAGTAACAAGAACTCATGTAACTTGGTATCCACGTGTGTATGCAGATTTGATGGTGACTATGTATGGGAGCATATGAACATGTGAAAGAGTTGGGACACAGTTAATAATTGAGTCAGAGTTGGTAAGTGCCTTTATGTGCCAAGGAGGGATCTATGTTTCATGCCAAATACTACAAAATCAAGTAGCCTTACATACCTCGTTATATGACCTCGTTATTACCTCGAGATAACCTTCCCTTCCTCCAAATATTTATCTACAACATAGTAGGTGATAAAACTAGTATTAGCAGCCGATAAATATATCTTGGCAGCCCAATCTCATAAAGAAAAACACACGGGCAGCAAGCGGATAATTATAAGCTCGAGCGTATTTTTTCAACCTTTCCGCCCCTGATTGTATTTTCTAATACACATTATCATATACATATCATGTGCAGCCTATTTTAGTACCGTAAAAGCCTTACAACAGCCCACAAAGCACAAGACATAACAATTCTATGCAATATACAAATAGGCAGCATAACTTTACATCCCTTCGCTACATTACGACGCTGACGATTCTAAAACTTTACCAACTTCAACGAAACTGTTCCTACAACATTTATACATACAAACAGTCCTAAAATAGTTCAAAAATAGTCCTCAAAATAGGTGGAGGATGTGAGACCATAGTCCTCAATCCATCAGCCTACAAGTTCCTATTACGAGCATAATTACGATATCACACAAGAACTCACTTTAACGGACTGTAAAATGGTGCAGTAGCCCTTATACATCATTATAGAACCAATACTCATTAGGAACAGTAGCCCTCCTTCATAATCAATCAAACCAAAAAGAGAAAATCTTCCAAATAAATAAGGAAAAAAATATAACAACTTTTGGAACACATGTTGTCCAACAATTTCAGCATAGACATAACCAACATAGTATCTTGTTTTGCGTAAGAAAACCATAGTAAACACACAACTATAAATACCCCCTCCCTAAGATTGATGATTTATTAGATCAGTTACAGGGTGCCAAATGCTTTTCAAAAATTGATTTGAGATCAGGTTATCACTAAGTGAGGGTGAAGGAGAAAGATATAACTAAGACTACTTTCAGAACAGGCTATGGTCACTTTGAATTTCTTGTTATGTCATTTGGGCTAACGAATGCACTAGCAGTTTTATGGATCTGATGAACAGTGTATTTAAGCCATTCTTGGATGTGTTCATGCTAGTATTTATAGACGACATTTTGGTATATTCAAGATCAAAAAAGGACCACGTAAATCACTTACGACAGGTGCTACAAGTTCTTCGTGATCGGCAGTTGTGTGCCAAGTTTTCTAAACGTGAAGTTTGGCTAAAATCAGTGGTATTCTTGGGTCACATTGTATCCGATAAGGGATAAGGGTTCATTCACAAAAGATAGAGGATGCGAAAGATTGGCCAAGACCAATAACACCCACGGAAGTTCGGAGCTTCCTAGGTTTGGCAGGTTATTACAGGAGGTTTGTTGAAAGTTTTTCTTCTATTTCTGCACCTCTAAGAAAGACTACATATAAGGGAACCAAGTTCTAATGGAATGATACTTGTGAAAGGAGCTTCCAAGAGCTGAAAAATAAGCTAACTTCTGCACTTGTGCTAGTACTTCCAGAAGGCACCGAGGGGTATGCTGTGTATTGTTATGCTTCATGAGTTGGCTTAGGGTGTGTACTGAAACTTCATGGTAGGGTAATTACTTATGCATCTAGCCAACTACGAACACATGAGAAAAGCTACCCAACTCATGATCTTGAGCTAACAATGATTGTATTTGCTCTGAAAATATGGTGCTACTAGTTGTGTGGGGTTCACATTAACATATATACTGACTATAAGAGTTTACAATACATCTTTAAGCAAAAAGAACTAAACTTAAGACAGCGGAGATGGCTAGAGCTAATAAAGAATTATGACATTGATATACTATACCATTTAGGGAAGGCAAATGTGGTAGCCAATGCTCTGAGTCATAAGGCAATCATGAATATTGGTGATCAAGCTGTGATAAGTTAAGGAGTGGGTAAGGATCTACGTCAGCTAGCCAGTTTGGGAGTTTGCCTTCTTGAAACTCCCAAGGATGGGGTTATTATGCATAATGCTGCAAAGTCTTCATTGGTAATAAAGGTGAAAGAAAAACAGTTCGAGGATCCTGTTCTATGACATATTAAGGAAAAGGTAAGTCCGGGTACAATAAAGGCTTTGACCTTACACAAAATGGATTACTTTACTGCCAAAATAGATTATGTATGCCTGATATTAATGGATTAAGAAAGAGGATAATGAAAGATGTCTATCATTCCCGATATTCTATCAATCCAGGATCAACTAAGATGTACCATGACCTGAAGGGAATGTTTTGGTGGGGAGACATGAAAAATGACCTTGCAGAATTTGTGGCTCAATGTCCAAATTGCCAACAAGTGAAAGTAGAACACCAAAAGCCAGGAGGTTATATGCAATATATAGATCTTCCAATATGGAAGTGGGATATGATCAACATGGATTTTGTTACTAGTTTGCCTTGCTCATTTCAGAAGTTTGACTCCATCTGGGTAATAGTTGATAGACTCAAAAAGTCGGCACACTTCTTGCCAGTCTGGAGTGATTATACAGCTAAAGAGTATACCAAGCTATACCTCAAAGAGATAGTCAGGCTATATGGAGTCCCAATCTCCATTATTTCTGATTGGGGGGTTCAATTCACTGCAAAGTTTTGGAAGTCCTTCCAAAGGAGTTTAGGGACACAAGTGCATTTAAGTACAATATTCCACCCTCAAATAGATGATCAACCAGAAGGCACCATTCAGACACTTGAAGATATATTGTGAGCTTGTGCATTGGACTTTAAAGGTAGTTGGGTGGACTATTTGCCACTTATTGAATTTGCCTATAATAATAGCTACCACACGAGTACGAGTATCAATATAGCGCCTTACGAAGCTTTGTATGGAAGGAAATGTAGGTGGCCGATTGCATGGTTTGAAGTTGATGAAACCACCTTACTTTGCCTGATCTAGTACAACAAGCCATGGAAAAAGGTAAGGTAATACAACAGCGGCTAGAAATAGCCCAAAGTCGTCACAAATCATATACGGATGCTAAAAGAAAAGGATTGGAATTATCCATAAGGGATTGGGTAGTTTTAAAGGTGTCTCTAATGAAAGGGGTTATGAGATTTGGTAAGAAAGGAAGACTGAACCCATGTTATATAGGGACATATGAAATTATTAAGAAGTTCGGGCAGGTTGCATATGAATTGGAGCTACCCCAAGAGGTTTCAAGGGTTTATCAGCTTTTCATGTCTCAATGCTTTGAAAATGCATAGGTGACCCATCCTGTGTCACTCCTATTGAAGACGTGCAGGTTACAAAAGATCTCACATATGAAAAGGTACCTATTCCTATTCTAGATCGTCAAGTTAAGAAGTTAAGGAATAAAGAAATAGCTTCAGTAAAAGTACTTTGGAGAAACTAGCAAGTAGAAAAAATAACATGGGAGGTCGACGACGCAATGAAGTCAAAATACTCTTACTTATATGAAGCTAAAGAGGAAGTTCAATTACCCAGAATGGGGGAACATTATAGGTACATGTGTTTGAACGTTTATTGCATTGAACTTGGTTAAGCTATTCAATTATGCTAACATTCGAGGATGAATGTTCCTAAGGAGGGGAAGATGTAGCACCCCAAATCATACAATACTAGTACTATGAAAATGAAACATGATATGGTTTGTTCAAATTAGTGCCAATTTTTTAAAATGCTTGAATCTCCAATTAAAGGGCGATATGTATGTCTAACGCTGAAGAGGGTCGAGTGTAAATAAGTTTTAAGTCAAATTGAGTAGATCACGACCTTAAATGAAGTGAGAGAAGTGAGGTGCTTATAGGACTTAGGAAGCTAGCTGGTGACTCACCTACTTGCTTGGCTTAAATTTTCTAGCTAAACGGAGACGAGGCCCAACGTCGAATTTGTCCAAGTCCGATTATGAATAAGTCCGTGTTAAGGGTGTAACTTTAGCCCATGTTTTAGTATCACAAATGGACTATATTTCCCTCCCAATAATAATAGAGAAAGGGCCCAAGTACTACAAAACTCACTTAGTGAGTTGGGCCAAAACTAACTAATAGAAAGGAAACAAAATAGGCAGCAAAGGCCCAACCAATTTGAACCCAATGAGGCCCAAGTGAAAGGGAAAAAATGGCACTTTGATTTCTTGATAAAATAAGTCTTAAAATGAGAAAGTTATTTCGGCCAAGTTCTCCTTTGAAAGGGGCTTAAAATCAGCTCTCTCAAGTCATTCAACTTGAACAAAAAAATCAGATTTTCTTAAGGCTTTCTCTCTACACTTCTTAACTTTGTAAAGCAGCCAAAATGAGCTTTTAGGGTTCTTAAGGAAGTCCTCAACCTTAAAGTTAAAGGTAAATGATTATAATTGTGTGTTTAATATGGTTTTCTTATGCAAAACAAGAGACTATGTTGGTTATGTCTATGCTGAAATTGTTGGACAGCATGTGTTCCAAAAGTTGTTATACATTTTTTATAGTATGTTTGGAAGATTTTCTCTTCTTGGTTGGATTGATTATGAAGAGAGGCCACTATTCTTTATGAGTATTGGTTCTATAATGATGTATAAGGGCTGATGCACCATTTTACATTTCGAGAAAGTGAGTTCTTATGTGATATGGTAATTGTGCTCGTAATAGAAACTTGTGGACTGATTGATTGAGGACTATGGTCTCACGTACTCCACCTATTTTGAGGATTGTTTTGAAATATTTTAGGACATTTTGTATGTATAAATGTTGTGGGAACAGTTTGGTTGAACTTGGTAAAGTTTTGGAATCGTCAACGTCGTAGCGAAGGGATATAACGTTATGTCACCTATCTGTATATTACATAGAATTGTTATGTCTTGTGCTTTGTGGGATTTTGTAAGGCTGTTATGGCCCTAAAATTGGCTGTACATGATATTTATATGATAATGTGTATTAAAAAATATGATTAGGGGCCGAAAGATTGAGAGAATACGCTCGGGTTTATAATTATCCGCTTGCTGCCCATGTGTGTTTTTTAATGAGATTTGGCTGCCAAGATGTATTTATTGGCTGCTAATGCTAGTTTTATCACATGGTATGTTATAAATAAATATTTGGAGGAAGGGAAGGCTATCTCGAGGTAATAACGAGGTCATACAATGAGGTATGTAAGGCTACTTGATTTCATATTATTTGGCATGGAACATAGATCCCTCCTTGGCACATAAATGCACTTACCAACTCCGACTCAATTATTAACCATGTCCTAGCTCTTTCACATGTTCATATGCTCCCATACATTAGTTACCCTCAAATCTGCATACACACGTGGATACCATGTTACATGGGTTCTTGTTGCTAAATAAAGTTCGCGAGTTGTTTAATCTCATACGCGTTTCATTATTTGTGTAACGTACTCTTTTCATTGTCATATTGTCTTGTATGATTATTTATATGTCACATGCTATATCTACAGTCCTATAACTCTAATATTATGACTATCAAAAGAATCATCTCAAAGGTAATTAAAAGATAAAGTAAAGTATATTGCTTGTTGATAGGTGGAAACCCAAGGGATGGAAGAATCACCTAGCCAGGGTCGATTCTATCATGGGGGGTAGCCCAAAGGGTTAAAGAAAAAGACTAGCCAAGGCCGATCCCAATATAGATTTACCACTGATCAGTTGGTCATTTGTACTACATGATGTGCACAGACTATACATTAAAGATAAAGTAATTAAAAGAACATAAAATACATGATCCCATATATAAATAAAGGTGGTCTGTTATCCTACACCAGTGTATAGTTTCATTTGAGTTGTTTCTTCATATACAAAATTTCTCGCCTTACATATTTAGTACATTATCTGGTACCGACGTCCTTTATTGGGAACCTGTATTTCATGCTACAGGTACAGGTACTAGTAGCTCTCCCCAGTAGGAGTACAGGATTTCCAGCTGCTGTTACCAAGCTCCTGGTTTCTTCGGAGCTCTGCATCTCTAGAGCTTATATTTTGTGTTGTACAGTTAGGCGAGGCGAGGCCTATCCTAACCCTTATCAGATACTTATCCTTATCTAGAGGCTTTGTAGACTATGTAAATTAAAGTATGGTCATGTCTCGTACTTTAAACACCGTGGCCCCAACGGCCTAGCCATATGCATTTCCTTTTGGCTTATAATATGTATAGAATGCACATGGATACAGCTTGGTTCTCCCGGACCTTATTGGCAATGGGTGGCAGTCCGCCCTAATGGGACTTTGGGCGTGACATAAAGTGTAGTGATTAGGCTTATTACTGGATTATTCATGTGTTTTTTTATTTTTGGTGCTTCCTCGTTAACTTTTGGTCATTGTGGAAAGGTGAGAGGCACCCAGGATGTTCTCTATTTTCTGCAACGAGAATGAGTCGTAAGTCATCCTAAGAGTCATAGTGGCCCTTCGGAGAAAGCAACTGTTATCTAGGGTATTTTCATATTTTCCATATGAGGCTCACCTATGCTTTATAGCACTTGTTAAAACTCATAGTAGTGGTTTAGTGACACTGATCTGGATTTTTAAAATGTTTCTAAAATAAGGTACGAGCCCAGACTATGGCTCATAGATTACCCTACAAAATGTACCTTCATCTCGTAGCTGATTTCAAAATACATTTCTCTCGGGTAACTTGACATTACGAGGGTAAGTATGGCCAGTAGGTTACCCTACGAGTCATACCTTCACCTCTCATCTGCAATCCTGCATTTGGTTCAGTTGCTTTTCACTTTGGTGTTTGTATTGCTCTTGTTTGATTGTTTTATGTGTAAGTCACTTGTGGAACAAAACATCATCAGACTCATTCATTGGTATGTGTTGGCTTTTTAGATATCATGCCTCCAAGAGGTCAAAGGGGCGCTGCCTCGACTCCAGAACACCGATTGAGAGATAAGATGTCGGATGATGAACAATTCACTGAGGAGATAATTATACACCTAGATGCTGAAGCTAATGTGCCTGTGATGGGGTCACAAACAACAAGTGTTCCGATAGAAGTGGATAGCCCCTCCCAGTTTGAAGAGGAGGGTGACAATGAAGAATCAAATGATGATGCCTCACTTTCTGAGTCCTATTCTCTGGAGGTATCTCAAGTTCAACCAGAGGAGACTGCTCCACAATAACCAATTGATTCGACTTACACCGTCACCTCCACAGATCCCCAAAGGACAACATGGTATATCCCAGGCATGAGAGAAATCTATGAAAAGGTAATGGAACCAAAAAGTCAAGGGAGGTTGGTGCGGAGGTTTCATGAGGAGGCAAGTTTAAAAATCAGGGCTAAGCAGTGCACCGGGAGTAAAAGCTGAAATTTAGCGCCATGGACTAGGATGGCTATCACAAGTGTTGGGAAAGTATGCCACCTACCTAGTCCAAGAATTCTATGCCTCCTACTATGCTACTTTACGTAGAAATCTTCTGAGGCACAAAAAGCCCATTGAGCAGCCACGATTGAGTGAAGTCCTGGTCAGAGGTAAGGTTGTGGATATCTCAGAGGAAACCATTTGGAGGGTACAATATGGACCAAATTACAGAGTGCCATACTCCACCGCGGAGTATGACTATAGGATTGTAGATATGAGAAAGATGGTTAATCAGAAGGATGCCGGGATGAGAACAGATCTCCTTAGGTGGATAGGGAACCAAATTAGCAAGGAAGGTAGTGAGACAATATGGATCACAAACCATACTAAGTATATTCTTAAGGCCCACATCTCATTCAGGGAAAAGTTTTGGTGGTCCATCATTCGTTGGTGTATCAGACCCACATTCACTGATAATGTAATCATATTGGAGAGGGTTGTGTTGTTGGCGAGCATCTCAGTAGGCTACAAAATTGACTGGGCTTGCATTATGGTAGAACAGATTCATGAGTCAGCAATCCGCATCCAACAAGCCTTGCCATTCCCTATCCTGATACATAGATTATGCAAGGAAGCTAGTGTATGGGTCTCTCTCCACTTCGACCCTCATGTAGAGGTTGTACGTATGATAGACCCCAGTCTAATTAAGGCTGACGAGAACCCAGTAGCTCTACAAAGAGCAACTCCTCTAGCCATCCCAGAGCCATTCCCAATAGAGCTTCAGACTCAAGGTGCACCTCCAACTGCTATCGGCACTACTCCAACCGCTAAAGCCTATGCCAGCTATGGAGATTGAGTCCATGCCATCCTCCAGTACTCCAGCACCAGCAATAGTTACATTACAGGTTGATTTCATTATTTCTACTATTGCTTTTGAAGCACTATTACACAGGGCGGCTACGACGGAGTATAGGCCATAGGCTTTAGCAACATAGGTCAGACCTTGGCTCAAATAGACCGTGAGGGACTCTCAGGAGAGGATGAGGCTATTCACCAGTGCATTGGTAGATGAGAGAGTTAAATCGGTGGATACCCGAGTTGATGCATTTGAGGCGAGAGTCCAGCGGAGACTTGAGAGTGCTAGGCCTATTGACACGAGCACAGTAACTAAGAAGTTAGCCAAGTTCAAGGCCGACCTACTACATTTGTTACCAGCCATTGTTGCAATCCCAGAGGTAGCACCGGAAGGTGACGAGGTGTTTGACTGGCTAGCTAATCGCTCGCATGCTCATAGGAAGAGGCCTATTGAGACAGATGATCCAGAGATGAGCCAGAATAGGCCATGACCTGATGACCCAGCTGCCCTGATAGAGGAGCCGATACCAGAGGAGGTGATGCAAGAGTTCATCCTATTGGTGGCCATACAGAGAGATAAGGAGCAGCAACATTTACATGGAGAGGGTAGTTCACATACAAATGACAGATTGCTGAGGAGGAGATGGTGACCAAGGACCCTGCTGACCAGCCAGAGACTGGTGTTTGATGCACCATGATGTTCAACTTCTTTTGACCCCAATTCTTATTTTGTCATTATGGATACTTGGTTCTATTGTTAGACAATTTCTTTATTATGTCAATTTTTGGATTTTTTAAAGTATTTTTTATGTTGGATGTTACTTTTACTTATATTCTGGATGTTAGTTTTGGTTTTTAATGTATGTGTTGTGTGTGTGTGTGTGTGTGTGTATATATATATGTTATCGTGTTTAGTTTGCATTCTTGCATTTACTTTGAGGACAAATTAAACTATTTTGGCGAGGTGTGGGAAGTTACGGGTTAAGGTGAAGTCTGAGTAGCCTCGAGTCCATAGCTTCCCCAATTTTTGATCCCAAGGTTTTCTTGTCGTGATTCTTTTTCCTTGTGGATATTTAATTTCTTATTGAACTGCCATGTTTAGTTAGTGTAGATAATGTGTGAATTCATAATAGTGTAATCTTGTGGCATATACATAGTCTTTAAATGCTTTGAACTATTTGAAAAGTTGGGTACCCTCAAAATTTTTGAGGTTGTGATTATTGATGCATTCATGCATTTTGATGATCTGGTGATGTTTGTTCTGATAATACAAAGGTAAGTTGAGGCTTGAAGTATGGCCTGTGCATCTATACTTGATTGTAGGTGCAATAACATGAGTGTTGTGAGCTTATTTTACTTCATTCATGCATCTTGTATGAACTCAGAACTTGCCTTAGTACTCTAAGATTGGCTTGGTGATGTGGTTGACTTAGAAAGGAACTTAGGCTTTTGTTCTTTGAGTGAACCCACTTTTAGAGTAAATGACCTACCAAATGAGTGAGAAAATCCCTTGTTCCAAAATTTTGAGCCTCTTAGGTACTCATTCTTTCTTGACACCTTACTAGCTTAACCTTGTTTAATGAAATACCTTGATATTGACCTTGGTCTATCCTTGAACATGTGAACCTTAATTACGGCTAAAAGCCTATGTTGAAGGTGGCTACAAATTATGGCCCTATTTTAGGGAATAGATATTGTGTACTTCACCTTAGGCTAAAAGCCTAAGTTGAGAGTGGCCCTTATTGTGGTAAAGTAATAACAATGATGTGGTTAGTTGGGAAATAAAGAATGAAATGAAAAATCATGAACCGAGTGAAGAAAAAGAAAAGAAAAGTGCTTTGAGTTAATAAAAAGTAGGAAAAATGAATTGCAGAAATAAGGCACAGTTGAAAATAGAAAGAAAGCACTCGAGAAAAGTTTGAAACAGGAGAATAAGGGAGGATTTAAGGAAAAAGGTTGGGTTATGAAAGCAAAATGTGTTGGTAAATATGGTTCAAGGATAGCTTTTAGTCACTACTTGCCTAAAATGCAACACCAAAGCCCCCTGAACCTATGTTACAAACCCATAAGTGCTAAAGTGATCCAAATCCACTTTGTTACCAAGCTAGAAGATGAGTATAAAGGCAAGACTATAGTGTTAGTCATTGTGCCTGAATTTTAATTGTGAGAGTGGAAATGCTTCCTTAGTCCTAGAATTCTAAATGGTTCTTGAGTGGGTAAGAGAGACTTCTTTTCTGTGATGGCATTTGCACTACTTGATTATAATCTGGCGGCACCAATAATTATGGATGGCTGATGCTACTTAGCTTATCATAGTTGGGTTGCCAGATTCATCATCATGTTTCTGTTGTACTCAGTAGCTTTACAATCTCGTTTTAAAAATGATAGTTGGGTACTTGGATTAGAGTGAAAGATGTATATGCCATTGGCATAGCCACTATGTATTTCACATTGTCTGTGTAGATTGAGTCGACGCTTGAGGACAAGCAACAATTTTAAGTTAAAGGTGTTGATGTGCCGTCAAAATACAACACATTTGATGCCTAAAACAAGGGATTTTGTGAGTTCTTAATGCTACATTTTATGGTTTTTATGTGTTTTTGTGTTGTTCTTGCAGAAAAATTAGGTTGGCATGATTTTGGGGAAAAGTTGCAGATTTTACTGAAGCATAGGACATACGAGTTCACCTACGAGTCGTAACCCAAGCTACAAGTCATAGGGTGCTATCGTAGCAAGAAACAGAGACCAAAAATCAGAAATCTGCTAGGTGGATGTCAACCCTACGAGGCCACCCTACGAGTCGTAGGTCTCATTACGACTCGTATTGGTGTACTCATAGCAAAAATCAGAGAGCCAAACTTTGGATCAACAACTGAAGGCATAGACTACGATAGGAGCATACAAGTCGTAGCCCAAGCTACGACACGTACCAATGAGTCATACCAGTTGAGTCCAAGATGTCAAGAACCTGATACAAGACCTCAATTATGACCCGTAGGTCACCCTACGAGTCATACCTGCAAGGCATACCAGCTGCCAACTATCTTTTCTGTATATTTTTTGGCTTATTTTATAAACACTATAAATAGTTTAAGTTAGAGTTTTATTGGGGGAGATTCAAAATTGAGAAGAGAACATCATCTTTGAAGATACTCTCAAAACAACTTTTAAGGTTTTATCTTATCTTGTCATTTTCTCTTGGAAAACCCAATTTTAGGGGTTGCAAATCTTGTTTTATGCTTATTCTCAATCTATCAAACTTTTGGTTTGCAATTGTTGGTGTCTTAAATCTTCATTGCTTTGGGTAAAATTCTCAACTATGTCTTATATTTGCATTTTTGTTGGTTTAGCCTTAGCCATGAGTAGCTAAGCACCCACCACTTGGGGTTGTGAGAACCATGGGTAGTTGACTTGAAATGACTTAGGTTAATGCATATTTATTATTGGGGTTTTGCATGTATTATCTATTTCTCTTTGTCACAACATCGACTAAGGTACTGATGAATAGGAAGGAGAAATAGATGACAAAATTTGATTGATGTGTTCCCATCTAATCAACCAAACCTGACTAAGGGGAGGTTGACTGGGACAATAGGTAATGGTTAGTTGGCACACCATGGTTGTCAACCAAGCGCCATGGTGAAATATGGCCTTCACCTTCACAAGAGGACCGGAAGAACCTAAGTTACAATCCTGCATGCGACTCTCTAGTTTTAGTTATGTTATCTAGGTTTATCGAATCAATGAACCATAGGGTTCCAAGTTGTCCCTAAAATTGAGTGTCCTCCTGCATCATAGTATATTTTCATTTTACTTTATTCGTGCATAAAAAATCTCCCCTATTCATAGACTTTAGTTAGTAGAAATGATTAATAGCAAATTCTCATAGTCAAACCCTGTATTCCTTGTGGATACGATCCCTCCCTTTGGTTAGGTTAATTACTGACAACAACCGCTTTATTATTGGAGCGAGAACACCAGGTTAGGCCCCTCATCCCCTTATTGACCCTCTTGATCAACATCACTACCTTAACTCTTGTATTGACCATATGGGCAATCCAGAATTTTATGGCCTATCTCACCACACCCAAAGCATACACCCGTGTTTCTCCAACACGGGCCACTTTGGTCCATCCTACACATAGGGCACTTGGGATTAGTCGTCCCCTTGTCACCTCCTTTACTATTAGTGCATTTACGAAGGCAATCCTTAACCTTATGACCCATCTCCCCACAACCATAAAAAGTATTATTACCTCTCAAGCATGGCCTAGCATGGCCTCTACCACATTTTGGGCACCTAGAATAAGGTACCACACCACCACTACCTCTATACTTGGGATTTGGAACTTACCCACATTATGGGCCCTTTTGGCCTTACTACCTCCTTTCTCACCACTAGAAGTCTCGGAAGCACTCACTTGTTGGTTGAGGTGAGTTGCCAATTTTGCCGCTACTTTGGCCACTTTTCATATAGCATTGCAAATCTCTGCATTCATCATAGCAACGTCTTGAGTAGCTTGAGACATATACTAAAATAAAATGGTTAGGGGTTTGTAATAAGCCCTAGGGGATCTAACTCTATCGCACGACATAGATCATGAAGAAGTAAACATTTCCTAAAACGTCTCATAGCCTCCTATTCATAGTTGTGGGGAACCCAAGGCTAGGGCTTAGACGTGACACGGTGAATAGGGAACCCGAAGGAACCTCAAACAAGCCTCTTAACTTATCATTACACATCATCGGTCGTGGTAGCATATTAAATACATAAAAGAGTAAGAATGGGGCAAAGGGACTAAACGAAAAGTTTGCATAACATCATAATCAAGAGACAAAGAGTCAAATCCCATATCATAGATACATAACTTTTACAAACACCTCTACTACATAAATAAGAGCAGGGGCGAAGACAAAGCAACCGGGCTCACCCTCATAGTCGAAATAGAACATAAAGAAGAATGTCCTAATACATAATAAGAGTAATAACAACCAAGGTCCCCAAAGTGGAGGACTCACTAATATGTCTGAGTAGTACCGATCTAGCCACGTGGAGAAGGAGGATGATCAATTTAGATACTAGTTCCTACATGGTGATATCATGTAGGCAAGAGTATGCGTTAGTACATTTGAATGTACTAAGTATTTAGGATACAATGCAACAAGAATAGGCTTCATAGTCAAAATGTGTAACTATAGACAATAGACATCATATAACAATATGGCATGTATGATTAGTGCTTGAGTAAAACATGCTTAAGTAACTCATACTCATATAGGATATCATATGTGTAGAAGACCAAACTAGATTTCCAAAGTACAAACCCCTTGGTTGGTTGATGATGTTTCACCTCATCACCCTGGTGGTGTGGTACAAACCCCTCACATGGTTGATGATAATTTCACCATATCACCCTAGTGGTGAAGTAAAAATACCTCACATGGTTGATGAGTGCAAACCCCTAACTCGATTGATAAGTACAAACCCCCACCTCGGTTATCAAAGCACTAGCCTGTTTATTGGCTATCAAGATACTAACAATCCCCGACAAGGTTATCCGGGCTCTTAGTCCCCCCGGATCGGGCATTGTCTAATGCCACACTTTATAAAGAGTATATCATATACATAAGTTCATTTTTCATCATATGGTCATTCATATCATATCTCATACTTTGGACCTTCAATTCCTCATGAAACAATAACCGGACACTTTATCAAACACCTGGTGAGTGTGAAATGATAGTATAATACCATAAAATATAGAGATAAAATTATGCAAGAAAATCAAATTATGCAAGAAAATCTGTTGTAAAACCATCAATCAACACCTTGCAACACCCTCAAGCAATATATATCAAAACCCCTCATCGAATCTAACAATAGATCCAAGATTTCTAGCTCAAAATATAGAAAAAGAATCACAACTTTACATAGCTTTAACATAGTTCATAGACATGTTCATACTAATAAACTCAATTGTAAAATCAACTTTAAATCATGCATATTGGGTAGGAAGAAGATTAGGGCACCATGGGTGAAAGGACCCAATGGCTAATACCCACATACCTTACCTTTGGAGATGAACTTGATGAAGATTGGAGATAGAGACTTTAAGACTGAAGGAGAATCTTAAGATCTGGATGAGGGTTTGAGACTTGAATCTTGAGAGAAATGTAGAACTAAGGGTTTGAGTGAGTATTGGGAAATGTCTTGGGTGATATGAGGGTGAAATAATGCTAAGTGTAGGTGTTTTGTTTGTGGGAAGGCTTAGGCCCAAGACTTAAAAGTTCTGGACTAAAAATGAAAAACTGGATGTGAAATACACTAGGGCGCATCACGTCCCAGACGCATAGAAGCCACTGGAATGAGTCACTCTGAATTTTGAAATTGTGAATTGTTTGCTCAAAAATCTGGGTTAGACCCTTTTCCCCCTAATTTGGACCCCTTGAACACGAATATAAAGTCAGATTTCTGAAATAACACACGAAATTTGAGATATATGGAAACTAAATTTCTGGGTATTTTCAAGGCACATTTTAGGGCACTTTTTGGGTTGTTTTGTGTTGCAGTTGCTGCAATATTGCTGATGTGTGAAGAACTATACGGTCCATGAAAATTTTCCCTAGCTGTAGAGTGTGTTCATAGTTAAGATCCAGTGAAGGGCATCTGAAGTTGCACCTCCAAATTGTTAGATAAGCTGTGGAAATTTGTACGAGTGGTGGATGAGGTTTCATGACTTGAGGATCAGAATTTGAGATTTTCTGGAAAGTAATTAGATGAAACCCTATATGGGCCATAATTCTAAATATGACCCACGAAAATGTGTCATAGAAGTTGTGCCTAGTTTTGAAGAAAGAAGTTTGCGAAGCCCCGATACGGTTCGTAAAACTTAGAATGGTCCATAACCTTGCCCATATTGCCTGCCAAACATAGCTTTTCTACTTTGTTTTGAATTTGTATTTTAGTTATTATAAATAGGGTTTTTAGTTTATTTTCAGTAGAGAATGACTAGAAACATACAGAGAAGTGCTTAGAAACACTTAGAACACAACTTTATGACTTCCAATCGATACTTTGTGATTTCTTGTGAAGAGTTTGAGATTTCTTATTCTTAAATTCATCTTTTTAAGTGCTCAACTATGTAATTCCATATCATGATTCTTGCATTTATAATATTATGCATAGCTAAAACAATAACTAGGGTTGTGGGGACCACGAAGAACTAACAAGGTAAAACTGAATAATTCGTAATTCTGGGAAAATGTGCATGCATGTATTAATTAATTCTCTTCATTTTGATTGCTTTTTAATGATGCCCAACATTAGAATTCACCTAGATGTTACTGACTTGATTATGGTAGTAATGAATGGAAAAAGAGATTAATTAATAGGATTCGATGATATCTTCTCATCTAATCAGCCAAACTGAATTTAGGGGAGGTCGTACTAGGAAAATAGGTAAGGGTTAGTAATGTCATACTGGGTGGATGAATCAAATCATATAGTGAATTTGACCTCTTGCCTTGATAAAAGGGTTTGATAAACTTAACTTACCATTCTCCATACAAGACACTAGAAAAGATTTTGATTATCTAGTACTATCAAATTAGGGAATCACGGGGTAACACAATACCCTAGTTATTCTTATCACTTACATAAGACTTGTTCTACTTGGTTTACATAATGATAGTTACAAAACCCCTCCTCTTGGGAGATAAGTAGGTTAATTAACTTGAATTGCTTGAAATTACTCTGAGTGTATCATCTTCTCTTTGGGATTTGACCCTAACCTTGGTTAGGTTAATATCTTGACAATGACCACTTTAACCTTCAAAAATGTGGTGTAGCTTGGGCGACATAAAGATTTTGGCACCATTGGCGGGGAATACAGCCAGACTTGTTTAATTTGTGTAATTTGGGATCTAACCCTTATTTCACTCATTTTATGTTTTTTTTTAAACATGAAGGTGTAGTTTATCCTCAACACTTGAAGTCGAGGCATATCCTTGACTTCATTTGACCCTGAGATCCAAAAGATGCTGAGAAGAATATCCCGTAACAATAGTAACAATGCTGCATAATAGATAGTAAATGCAGCACTGAACTAGAACAATTATAATGATGATAACCTACGTCCACTTGAGGATATTAATCCAAAACCATAGGATCTTCAAGTCGCGGCTCATATATAGAATCAATATCAGCTTGACTCTATGGCAATGGTTGTCACTGGAGCTATTGTGTTTACCTACACTATCGAATGACACAAAGTTTGTTGTTTTGAGTGGTTTACTCCAAATGTTATAGAATTGTGGGTTGTTCATGGGCTTGCCATTAGAGTAACCGCATAACAATCTACACAACACTGTCTTCATTTGTAAGAGCATGATGGGAAGTCAAAATCTATTGTTGGATGCCATTGAGCTCCATATAATTCCATTGTCTATAACAGGCAATGCAATACTGTGGTTATCCAAGCTCCTATAGAGTTCAATCTGCTGGGTAAAACTGTAGAATTCCTTTTTGGAGGGGTTACTTCAGAGGTAGAAGATGTTGAAGTTGAAGGAGCAGATCAATAACTTTGAGTAACTACCTAGTGATTCGACCAACACTATATAGGTGAAGTTCAAAAAGTTCCTGAGGAGTGTCCCTGACCATAAGATCATTGATGATGCCTTAGTAGAGATCTTTTATCAAGCCCTAGACAAGAATAGCCATACTGTCACTGACACTATCATGGAGGGCTATTTTCTAGATCATCCATTTCTGGTGATTGCTCGAAGGTTGGAAAAAGTGGTCAGCACAAATTATGCATGAGGAATGAGAGATAAGTCAACAACTAAGAGCTCCTTCATTGTCAATACGAATTCGGTGCAAGAAAAGATAAATGAGGATTTGATGCAAGAGCTTGCTCGAATTAGTACCAATGTAGAGTTGTTGATGAAGCAGAACCAAGAGAGTATTAATGTAGAAGCTCATCAACCTTAACGAGCACCCATGTATGAGGATCTTTACTATAAGGAGGACACTTGCTTTATCATTGATCAGATGGTGGGTTCCCGGATCAATGCCGAAGGGTCCAATTAGGACTACTGGTTCCAAGGTCAAGGCAACCAAGGTCAGAACTTTAACTGGGATGACACCTTCAGAGATAAACAATCGAGGAGGCTACTACGATAGGAACATGGGCCAGGACAGCGATGCTAATTGGGGACATGAGATGATTACAAAAATGGTTCGTATGTGCCACCACATAATCAAGATTTATGTGCTGGTAGCTTTAGAGTTGAGAAGATGTTTGATTGATTGTTGAAGAAGGCTGATGCTCAGGATGAGACCTTGATGGGGATGAAATTTGACATCTCAAACATTCTTCGAATCAAGCAGCTGGAGTAATAATTCAGTTAGATGTCGACTTAATTGAACTAGCGCTAAAAAGGTATATTGCCCAGCAACACAATTTAGAACCTAAAGAATAAGGGGTAGTGTTTGGCAGTGATGACTAGAGGTGGTAAACAGACCATTGACCCTCCAATGATGATTGATAATGATTATGTTCATGAGGAGATGGTTGACAGTAATGATGTAGAAAATGGAGATGCTCATGACGAGAATGGGATGAGTGATGATGCATTAATTCTACAAACGTAGAAACCAATTGCTAGACCTTCCCCTCCTTCCCCACAAAGACTCAAAAAGAAGAAGGAGAAAGTTAAATTCCAACATTGTATCTCTATGCTGAAGCAACTCTCCATCAACATTCCTCTCATTGAGGCATTGGAGAACATGTATGGATATGCAAAGTTCAAGAAGGACTTGGTCACAAAGAAGTGGACTGTGAGCTAGGATCTCTCCCAAGAGCTTCACATTGCAGTGCGATAGCTACAAAGTCCTTAGTGTAGAAGCAAGAAGATCCCGGAGCATTCACCAAACCCTGCACCATTGGAGATATTGAGTTCTCAAGGGCATTATATAATCCAGGTGCCACCATAAATTTAATTCCCCTTGTGGGGTTCAAGAAGCTATTATTGGGAGCCCTTACTCATACGAGCATGCGGTTGTTGATGGCTGACCGAATGGTGAAAAAGCCTTTGGGAATATTATATGACATCCTTTTCAAAGTGAAAAAATTTGTATTCCCCACAAAATTTATGATCCTTAATTGTGAAGCCGACTTCGAAGTCCTAATCATCTTGGGAAGGCCTTACTAGCCACTAGGCGAGCACTAGTAGATATACAATTAGGCTAACTTAAGTTTCGATGGAATAATGACGAAGTTGTCTTCAATATTTGTCAATCAATGAAGAAGCCATATGACTTGAAGATGGATGTTTGGGCACTTGGTGAAGTCTTAGTAACCAAGTTGTCCAAGTTATGCCGCGACAATAAATTAGGTGCTACTTGAGAGGCAACCCAAGATATTTGATTGAATAGTAGTAGTTTATTTTTACTTTTAGCTTTTTGAACTTGTAGGTATTTTAATTTTAGTATTTTGGTTGTATTTTTTAGACTCTTGATTGGTTGCATACAGGGTAATAGTGTGACTTTGTGAAGGAGGTGCAGGTACATGACAAAGTTAGCCATCTTGGGCTGAATAAGCAACAAGAAGTACTTTTACAACTGATTATATGGGCCGTGGTTCATACCACAACCCATATACTAACTCGTTGAACACTTCTAATGAGCAAAAATATTGTGCATTCTAGTCCACAAGCCAACTTTATGGCCCGTAGATTAATCTACTAGTCATGAATGGAGCTCGTGGACCTTAGGTAAGTTTCCTCAATATGTCTAAGTGTTGGGGACTTTAATGACCAAATCTAATAACCACATGTCTATGTATGTCCCCATAGACAGGTTTCTGAATCCAATGTCCTAGATTAGGGCTTTGGCACTCTAAGACGCCAGGTTTTATGAACTGTAGTTAGGCTTTCGTAGGGCCTAGGCTCAACTTTTCACCTGACCTGTTCAATGTATAAAAGAGGGGTAAAATAATTTCACCCCTTATTCTAAGATAAATTCCCCAAAAAGACCCTAACAACTTCTCCTACCCTACCACACCGACCACTGTCCGACAATTGTCAAAAGTTTTTCGACAACTTTTTGGTGACACCCTGGCGACCTAGGCTTTTGCCCCTTTCCGATTTCGCTCTCAAATTTTCAATCTTGTAATCCAAATTCAGTAAGTTCTTGCTCTAAATTCTTTGTATTATCGAAATTGATATCGTTAGGTCAGAATTATTAATGAGTACTTATTGTAAATATAGTGTGTTCGAATTAGTTGTTGTGTTTGTATGTGACATGTGCTTAACCTTGACTGAGTAGTTGTCATTGCCTTGAAAGATGAAAATGCTGGAATCTATGTGTGGTTTTGTCGTGTTTAAATGTTGTTATGTGAAAATCATGTTGTCACATTTCATTGGAATTACAAGGAAATTATTGTTTGATAAACGATATGTGATAGGGTGTGTGTGCATAATTTCTAACTTTCAAACAGACATCGGCTTGTGATGTAAATTTGTAAAATGATATTTGTTGGGCTAGTATATAAATGTTGCATTTGGGGTATTGGGAGTTTTGTTGGGATAATGTGGGCGCTTAAAGTTTTTGCTTCAGTGCTGAATTGATTGATTGTGGTTTTTTAATGTCGTTTTGGTACTCGTTTGACAGGAATAGAAAACCTAAGCCACTGGAATCTTCACCCTACAAGGGTCTTCTATGGCTCATGAAATAATCCACGAGCCATAGTTATCCTCGTAAGAGGATCCAGTAGCATGGGGTTTTTGAGATTCCATTAGGCGAGACCTTTTTTCAGTCGTATTTTAGTCTATGACTCATAGACAAGTCTCATAGGGTCATGCCTGCAAGCGTTCAAGTATTAGAGCTATATCTACGACTCAGTCTATGAACTGTAAAATGTTCTATGAGTCATACATGGTCTCATAGATGCAGTTCCAACAGCTAAATTGACTATACCCAGCCATCTACGAAGGCCTTTTATAGCTCATAGTTTTGACTATGGACACTAGATGTGCCTTCATAGAGTCATCTGTCCTTAGTTCTGATATATTCTTGTTTTTGATTCTTGTACTTGTGGGGCTAATCATGATGATAAACGTGTGCATTTTAGGTACCATGGATCCAAAACCAAAGAAGAGTGAGATACAGACCATGCAGAGGCGGTAGAGAGATGAGCCCTCGGCCATCGAGGATAGTTCTGAGGCCAATGAATCTCTTGAGGAGCTTGGTGTTCAACCTGATGCAGTCATCAAGCAACCACAGACACCGGCCACTGCTAGATAGTCAGTGCAGGCCTAGACTTAGGCAATCGTAGTCCTTCTCCCTAGTGTGACTAGGGAGGTGACAGAGATGGTAGTTCTATATAGATAACTCCCTCTATAGAGGGGTCTGAGTCTGGATCTTGAGAGGAGTTGGAGTCTGATTCTTGATCAGCACCCCGAGCACCACCCTCACCTCTGGATACATTATCTAACTGGTAGTGCATGCGGGGTATGCATCAGGTCTATGGGGATGATGTACATCAGGATGACGGGGGTTGACTAGCCTACTCCAAATTTGAGGAGCTCCGTATTATCACTTCAAGGCTAGAATGCATTCCAGACTTTAGAAAATCATTGCCCGATACAAACTCTAGTGGTTGGCAGCACCGTCGGAGAACAACTCCCCATCGAATATTCATGGGTTCTTTACATCCTATGTCGCTCCCATCCTAGAGTCTCTCCCGAAGGGCAAGAGACCCTTCACTCAAGCCTGGTTGACACACATGAGGGTGGGGGTGTATAGGTTGATATCTTAGAGGCCACCATTTGCCGCATACTTTTTGGTCCCGAGTATTAGGCCCCAAAACCACAATTGAGTTTGACCATAGATTAGGGTAGACTCGAGACAAGGACCTGATGAAAGATTAAGCCTGCAAGACCACTTTGATTGTCATGATCAAAGCCTAGGGCCTAGATGTGACATGATGAATAGAAAGCCCAAAGACAACCCAAACAAGCATCTTAGCATATCTTATACATATCCTTGGTTGCGAAATTAAAAATAGACATCAACAAGAGTGAAACATAGAAAGGGATACGAGACTACGAGAAGTCTTTCATAAATATAGAAACATAAGAAGAGTCAAGCTCATAAGCATATACAAACTTAGTATCCAACAACACCTCTATTTTAGATGGAGCAGGTGTCAGACACTTCCCGGGCTCACCCTCATGGTAACAAGTGTTCAAGATAAAAGAAGTCTCAACATAGCATGAGATCATAGATATTGTACTTGGAGTGGAGGACTCAAAAAATCTTTCTTCGAAGTACCGAACTAGCCACATGGAGGAGGATGATCAAAAGGAGCTCTGATTCCTACATGGTGATATCATGTAGGCATAGAGTATGCATTAGTACATTTGAATATACTAAGTATGTTGGGTGCAATGCAACAAAGACATAAGCCAATATATTCAAAATGTATAATCATAATCAATAGATATATAATCTCAATATGACATGCATGAACAATGCTTACAATAAAATACGCTTGTAAAATCAATAACATGCACAATAGATCATACATATGTGGGAAGATACCTCAACCGACATAGAAGAAGCAGCTACAACTTGGAATCCAAGGCATGATACCCCCTCGGTACAGTTGACCGGGCATGACACACCCTGACAAAGTATGGTCTACTTGCCAAGGCAAACCAAACATGATGACATGAACTAGATGGATCCACTAGTATAGCAAGGATATAATACATAATCCTATGGTGGAAAATAATTTAGAGACTAAACACTTTATATAAGGACCCCTTGAGTTGAGCCCCCATCTTAAGCCTCAGTCAGTGCTAAGTCAAATATCATAGAATATTTGAAATAATCATACTTTAATAATATCAAGAGTAACTTGTAAGAGACATGATAACATGACGACTAGCTCATAAACATGCTTGACATCTACTATTGAGCCTAACTTGAACATGAGAGTAGAGAATAATCATACATGATCGCTTACTTTGACATGAATGGCTCACAAGAGGTTAAAAATCTTGAAATTGGGCTCAACTTGATACTTGTAAAATAATAGACACTTTTCAGGAATTCAATACATGTTTGAAATCCCTTAATCATCATGAAATCACTTGACATATAAATCATATAATATTTTATCAACACTTGGGAATTCTTATCATGTAATTTTATCAAACACATGATGGATTCATGATACTTGTTCAAAATGATGCAACTCAAGAGTAAAATAAGAAGAGTAAACTTAATGCAAATCAAACCACCAATATTGTAGTAAAACCTTCATTTAGGGTATCTTGAAATCCATCAAAAAAACTCACACTAGTTTATTGTTTTATAGCTCAAATCATGCATAGTCTCAATAGATAAAAATTAATTCATAGAATAATCTTGAAAAAGATATTCATGTATAATCAATCAATACTTGATCAAACCCCAACATAATTTTATATTCATATTTCATAATAAAAGATACTCATAAGAAATACAACTTGAAATCATACAATTTTCCTAAAAAGAGAAGATTGGGCTCCATGAGTGAAAGGACATATAAATGAAGATCTATATACCTCAAACCTTGAATTTCTTGAAATGAACTTGAAGGAGATATGGAGCTTGAGATGGGTTCTTGAGTTCCAAAATTGAGCTTGAAATCCTTGAATTTGAATGAGATATTTGATAAAGTCTTGGAAAGATTTTAGAGAAGGTTTTGTAAGTTATAGAGTTGAAAAATGGCTAAGTGTGGAAGATTTAACATTTAAATGGGCATGCGGCTATGCCCTTGGACGAAATAAGAAAACTAAGGAAAACCTTATACTGGTCCTCATCTAGTTCGCGATGCAGACCAAAATTGGAGGACGTTTTGTGCTAGTCCGTACCCTGGCCCTGTCGTGCCCAGGGCGCCGATGCACACTAGAAAGTGATTAATTAGAGAAAATTATTTTTCACTATGGGTCTTCCAAAATCTGGGTTATACCCATTCCCACTAAATTTTGCCCCCTGATCAAGAATATGAAGTTGAATTACTGAAATCATGCATGAATTTTGAGATATATGAAAATTGCGATTATGGAGCATTTCAAAGCACCTGAGCGGTGATTTAATATAGCCCTAGGAAACATTCATCTCTGAATGTCAAAGAAACATGCATAAAAGGAGTAATTGTGATGATTTCAGCCCCACATGAGTGCAATAAATGCACTTAAACATCATTTTCAAAAAATCCCAACATTAATGTCAAAAATCACTATAAACTTATTATCATGAACATAAATACGTACCAAATGACATGATGGCTGAAACATAAGACTTCAAGTCATAAATGAGACTTAATTTATTACCTTCAACTTAAGTATAGCGGAAAAGATATGAATATCACTTTTTCATGTCCACTTTGGCTTCCCATGTGGCACTTTCAACTTGTTGATTCCTCCAAAGGACCTTGACAGATGCTACATCTTTGTTTCTCAACCTTTTCACTTGCCTATCCAATATCTCTACCGGGACCTCTTCATGGGTCAAATCATCCTACACAAATGCCTACAACTTCTAAGGGCAATATAGAACTTGGGTCACCAACACATTTCCTCAACATAGATGCATGGAATATCGGATGAACCATATTCAACTCCAATTCATATGCAACCATAACAGCCCTCCTAAAAATTTTATAAGGTCCTATAAACCTTGGGCTCAATTTCCCTTTCTTGCCAAACCAGAAAACACCCTTCATGGGTGCGACTTTCAAGTAAACCCAATCATAAACAATAAACTCAAGGTCTCTCCTCCTCACATTGGAATAATACTTTTTTCTTCTTTGAGCTATATTCAATCTCTCCCTTATCAACCTTACCATCTCCAAACATTCCATAACAAAATTTAAGCCTAACAAATCCATCTCCCCCACATAGAACCACCCAACCAGGGATCTACAACACCTACCATATAAAGCTTCAAAGGGAGCTATACTAATGCTAGAGTGGTAGCTATTGTTGTGAGCAAACTCAATAAGTGGAACGTGTTCATCATAACTACCCTTAAACTCCAAAACACAAGCCATAAGAATATTTTCAAGAGTTTTAATAGTCCTTTCAGCTTGGCCATGCATTTGAGGATGAAAAGTCGTGCGAAGCTTGACCTTGGTTCCAAGACCCTTTTGGAAGGATCTCCAAAAATGAGAAGTGAATTGAGCACCATGATGATGTCAAAATACAACCATTTGATGACTAAAATAAGGGATTTTGTGTGTTCTCAATTTGACTTTTTATGGTTGTTATGTTTTTTTGTGTTTATTTTTGCAGAAAATACAATTTTGCTTGATTTTGGAAAAAGTTGTAGATTTTTTTGGTTTTTGAAGATCTACGAGACCCACTATGAGTTATAGCCCAAGCTACTAGTTGTACGAGATGATCGTAGCAATTAATAGTTTCCAAAACCAAAATCTAAGAATTTGATGTTCAGCTATACGAGCTCAGGGTATGGGTCGTAATCCTCACTACGACTCATAAAAGGGGGCATCGTAGTGATTAACAGTATTGACTAAAATTAGACCAAGAAATACAAGGGTGGACTACGAGAAAGCACTATGAGTCGTGTACTAGACTACATCTCATAGAGGGGAATCATAGCAATAAGGTCCAAAATGCCAAGTTCTAACCATAAAAGCCCAATTATAGCTCATAGGTCACCATACAAGTAGTAGCAGCTACCGATGAGATTTTCTAATTATTTTAAGACTATTTTATTAATAGTATAAATAGTATATGTTAGGGTCTTAGAATCCATATTTGAAGAGCTTTTCATACTTCTTGATAGAACACTTAGATTTTAGTAAGGTTTTAGAATAGAAAATTAGGATTTTACTTTTAGACTAAAATTTGGGAATTTAGATTCACATGTAGATAAGTAATCTTCTATATCTTCTAAATTTGTTGTTGATTTGTGTGGCCAAGCCATGAGTGGATAAACCCACAACTTGGTGTTGTGGGAACCATGAGTAGCTAGCTTAATAACCTAGATTATTTGCACTTCTTGAGTTGGGTATTTGCATGTATTATCTATTTTCCTTTACTTTGCTTGTTGTTTAATGGTGGCAAACATTAAACCCCACCTAATTTCATGATCCTAACCAAGGTAGTGATGAATACGAAAAGGAAATGGGTGACATAATTTGATTGATATGTTCTCATCTAATCAATCAAATCTAGCCAAGGAGAGGTTGACTAGGAAAATAGGTAATTGTTAGTTTGGCACACTATGGTAGTCGGACAAGCGCCACAGTGAAATTTGACCTTCATATCTGTCCAAGAGTTGGAAAAACTTAAGTTACTACCCTGCATGCAATGTACTAATTTAGATAGTGTTATCCATGGTATTTGAGTTAGTGAATCATGAGAAACACAGTTTCCCATGTTGGTCTCAAAATTTGGTTGTCTCTACATTTTCCTATTATAGTTTTACTTTACTACATATCATTACAAACCCCTCTTTTATTGAGAATAAAGTTATTTGATGAGTGAAATGATTGTTGGTGAACCAATGTAGCAAAACCCCCTATTCCCTTGGGATTTAACCCTAACCTATGGTTAGGTTTTATATTTGACAACGATGCTTTATCGTCAAAGTGAGAGGTACTATTTGAGAGTGATAAAAATTAATGGCGCTGTTGACGGGGAACATGGCGAGGTTTTGACTTGATTTCACTAGTAGTTAATTCAAGTGTTCATATCTTAATTCTTTTGTATTTTAACCTTGTTTTTATTTTTGTTAGTCTTTCTTTTTGTACATGTACATCGTGGTTGTGTCCTTTTTGCTTCAGCCAATAAGAATATCCAACAACTTGTCAAGCAAAAAACTGAAGTGAAGCTCCTTATCATAAGTGATCTACTCTAATCATTGCAAAGATGTGTGATATTCTATGGTAAACCATCACAAGACTCACATGATCATCTACAGAAATTTGCACAAGTGTATAGGGATATTCTGGGAGCACAACATCCAACTATGGATACTATGGTGCTTCAGGATTTCCCAATGACCCTTAGAAGTGATGTTGCTATCTAGTTGTCTGAACTCCCTTAAGATGTGTGCTCAAATTGCGTGGACGTAAAAAGAGCCTTCCTAGCAAGGTTCTATGTTATACCAAACAAGCTTAAACTTCAAGAGTGAATGCTCAACTTCCAGCAAATTCTAGGGGATTTGCTAAGTACGACATGAGAGCGATATAAAGAATGCTTGGAAAGAGCTCAGGCTTATGGTCTTTCAGATGAGTTATTGGTAGAGAATTTTTAGAGATTACTAAACTCAGAAAAACAAGGTTAGGGTGATGCTTTACTGGGAGGAGAATACTTTTCCTTTTTAAGGAAACCATTTGCCGAAGTTACCGAACATATGAACAAACTGGCTGCTATTCATCAAGTATACAAACCAATGCATGAGCAACAAGCTGCTACACGAGTACATCATATGGAAAATCTGGCCAAGAGGGAGAGAGTGGTGGGAACTCATGATTTAGATTACCTCATCACCAATACGTTGGAGATGAAAGCTCTAAGGTTGAGAACATGTTTGCCAAGATGATAGCGAGAATGGATGCACAAGAGGAAATCTTACAGGAAATCAACTTTGATGTTATTAAGATAAACTATAAAGTTGACCAACATTCGTCGGCAACTCAACAACTTAATAACAAATTCGAATTTGTTTCTATGCAACTTAAGAAAACTCAATGGAGCATGCTGAGTAAAGAAAAGCCTTGTGAAGGAGGGATATCAAACTTTGAGGAATTTTGAGTACTCAAGATGACTAAGTCGTTCCACGTCGTTAAACAAGGCGCTACTAGGGAGGCAATCCAAGAGGTTTTAAATGCTTTTGTTTGTTTTTGATTTTATTGGTAATTTATGTATTTTTTGGTAGTATTTTGAGTGAGTGTCGAGTTTTATTTTTAGACATTGAATTGGTTGTATGTTTGTGTAATGGTGCACTTTGAGAAAATTATGCAGGTTTTGGACATGATGAAGAAATTTAAGAAACTGGCATTGGAAGCAGCCTCTACGACCAGGCTTCTGAGCCGTAGAGCACACTATAACTCATAGTCATGTGTTGTAGAGGATAATAGTGATGACTTGAAGTTGGCACTCACACTACGAGGCAACTTTACGACTCGTGGTCCCTACTATGACCCATAAATGGGGTTCGTAGTGCGAGGTATGATTTTTAAATTTTTCTAAGTATTGAGCAACCTACAAAACCAAGACCTACGAGCCCTAGTCAGAACTATGACCCGTAGTTGGGGTTCCGTAGACCCAACTCAGTAACTTCTTAAAATTTAGCTGGTAATTAATATAAAGGCTCAAAATTGTTTTTTCACTACAATTTCTTAATCCTAACCTTATTTTTACCCCTGATCTTTTTTCCCAACTTCCCACTGATCAATTTTTTGGCTACCCAACCCTATTTCGGCCAAGTTTTTCCAATGACTAGGGTTTGAACTCCTTTGTTCTCATCTTGCTCTTATTAGTTCATCACTTCCTACAGTATGTCCGTTGGTTTATTTTTACTCTCAAAATAGATGTTGCATTGGATTGATTGAATGAGTTGTAGTATTGATTAGTACCAAGGTGTATTATGTGTGAATATGATGCAATTGAGAATGAAATAAGTGTTATTGAATGAAGTTGTTAGTGTTTAACCCTTGTTGGAGGATTTGCCCTTGTTTTTAGAATGGGTTGATTGCTAAGTTAGTTGTGTTAATAAATTGTGTGATAATCTGCAAAATTAGAGTAGAATGATCATGTCTTGGCTAGGGTAATGTGTTGAAGTTGATTGGGTTGATGAATTCTTGAAACATTTGTGGAGTAATGCCTTGAATCTGTATGGGTGCGTTTGATTGAACTTAGTGTGATTTGGGACTAGTTATTTAACGAATATGCATGAGTGATCTGGGAAAGATTATTTCTAAATGTGCTTTAACTGTTTAAACTATGATTGAGGGGACAAAGCAGTAGTGAAATCTTATTGTGGGTATTGGGTAATGTGTGCTTGATTTGTAGATGAAATAGGTTTGCTTCGATGCTATTTGATTTTGTCTCATGATGTTTCTAGTTTGTGTGGTATAATGATAGGTACTTCAGGTACCCAATATTTCCTGCTATGGTAGTCTCCTACGACTCATAGAAGGGTTTATGAGTCGTGGTTTCCTTTCGTAGGGAATAATAATGACTTAAAGACCTTGAACTTTTACCAGATGAGACCCATCTACAAGTCATAGTGCCCACTATGAACCCTAGTAGGGTCTCATTGATCGAAGCTTGTGCTGAATTTTGTAAACTAAACCTTATATGAGACCTATCTGTGACTTGTAGTCGAGCTTACGAGGTGTAATTGCATCGCATACCTAGTTTTAGTTTTTAAGATTAAAACGTATCTGTGGACTTTGAGTCATAGCAGGGTCTCATACATGCTAATGGCAACTGAGGCAGTGTTGAATTTCCTATTTTTTCTTTCGCTTTTGTTTTCTTTTATTGATGTGCATTTGGGGCTAGTTATTGGTTTTTGATAGTTTCAAGTATAATGGCCCCTAAGAACAGAAATGTAGCTATCAAGGCGTTCAACTGGAGACTTCACAATGAAAGCTTGGACAATGAGCACCCAGATTGATCTAATGAGGCTCCTAATGTCTGAATTGATCCTGAGGACTGGGTACTTCGGACTATGGCAATTACTGCTAGGGTTACTCAGAACTTGATGCTGGTGGAGAGCTCCTCCTAATCTGATGAGTAGGAGAGTGAGGATGGGTCTGAGTCATAGGAGTCACTCCAGGACAGGTAGGTTGTCCAGTCCTTGATTGCCCTATCCAATTCTGCTAAGGATCCTCAGCATCATCAGTGGGGTATTGAGGGCATGGAGGCCATGCATACATAGGGATTAGAGCCAAAGAGGAAAGGGTAGATAGTGAAATCATTTTATGAGGAGCCCCGATTGGTGGATGCAGGCTTGAGCCATGTCCCAACACTAGAGGTAGAGATAAGACCACATGAGCTTAGATGGTTGACAGACAAGTTGGGCAGATACTCCATGATATATTGGTGTGCAAATTTCGTAGCTTATGTTGCCACTATTCTTTGAGATCTTCTTAAGGGGAAGAAGCCCCTCTAGCAGCTAAGATTGTAAGAGGTTTTGGTTTGAGGTTAGTGGGTTGATATTTCAGAGGAGATGATCCGCAGTTTGGTCCCACATATAGAGCACCAAAGTATACAACTGAATTTGATCATCGGATTAAGAAGATTAGACTGGCTGTTGCATCCAAGAGTGTGGACTAGAGGGCTCAGCTGCTGAGATGGGTTGCTAGTCTGGTAGTAGAGCGTCTTCCATCGCCTACATGAGTCACTACGCATTCTAAGTCTATAGTGAAGTCTGTCTCCTTTCTCACCAAGTTTTTGTGGCCCATCATTCGGTCTTGGATCTGATCCACTTTCACATATAATGTCATTACTTTGGAGCAAGTTGTTCCATTAGCTAGCATCTTAGATATCTACGAAATTGATTGGGCATGGCTCATTGTGGAACAGATCCTTGAGTCGGCACTCAGGAGTGCCATTTCCAATGTTTATCCCTAGGTTATGTATAGAGGCAGAGGTGAGAGTTTCACTTCATGTAGATCCAGGTATTGAGACCCTCCACACTTTTGATCCCAACCTAATAAAGGATGCGGAGAACCCAGTGGAACTTCAGTAGGCGTAGCCTCCGTCAATGACTGAGATGTTTATGTCTGAGCCACAAATCGAGGGTTCGACGATTGCACCCACTTCTACTCTAGCTGCCACTTCTATTGATGAGAGACCAGAGTAGCTTACAGTTGCCGACATCGAGATGGGTCCCACTACAGCTGCACCCATTTCAGAGTTGTTTATATCATTAACTCTTCCCGTAGATATTATGTATGCTATTGCTTTTCAGGCTATGGTTCGGAGAGTATTACGGTCTGAGGCTCAGGTAGCTCAGCTTACGTGGAAAATTAAGCCATAGGTCTAGCAGACAGTTTAGGCATCATAGGATAGATGCAAGGCATTCACTACTTCAATTGTTGATCAGCATATTGCTAAAGTGGATGCCCAAGATGATGCCTTTTAGGAGAGAGTTTAGAAGAGACTTGCTGAGGCCCGACCTACAAATTTTTCAGCCTTTGTCAGGAGTTGACAAAGTTCAAGGCTGACTTAACTACATCATCAGCAGCTCTGATCATAGTTCCTACACCTGTAGATGGCCACTATTGTGATGTGTTCTCGAATGATCCACCACAGGCTCCCTAAAGAGGCATGTGGAGGAGGCTGATGCAGAGGAGGGGCATAAGTCGCAGAAGACCTCCAGGGAGGATAAGAAGCTAGATGAGGATATCACTGAGTTCTTCCTGAAGACATCGAGAGAGGAAGAGGAGATGAGGAAAGCTCAGGAGCTTGAGATATTGTGGGATATTGGCTCATCCAGCATGGCTGCAGCATAGACTACCCCATAGGAGGGAGATACGCAGGGAAAACCAGAGCCCAGTGCTTAGGCACCATTTGATGTTTGACTTTTGACCCCATATGCTTATTTTGTTTTGTTATTGTACATTGTGGACAAAGTACATGATTTTTTAGGGGGTATAGTAAGTTATGGACTAAGGTGAAGTCTAAGTAGCCTTTAGTCCATAACTATACCAATTTTTGATATCCCAAGGTTTTCTTATGTAACAACCCCAAAAAGTGCCAAAGACGTGCCTTAAAATGCCTAGAATTTTAATTTTCATATATCTCAAAATTTGTTTGTAATTTTAAAAATCCAACTTCATATTCTTGTTCAGGGGGTCCAAATCAGGGGGGAAAGGGTCTAACCCCGATTTTAGAGCAATTTAATCACAATTTCAAATTTTCAAAATTTTAATTTCCAGAGATGGTCCATGATAGCTCCGTGACACGCAGCTGTCGTCGACATGTGTTAATTTGGCCTTCATGACTGGTCCGCATCGCAGACTTGTGTATTTTGCTGCCAGTAATTTCTATCTCGGTCCAAGGCTTTGGGATCTTGGGCCTAAGTGTTCTGACCTGTGTTTTTACATATACTTAGCCTTATTTCATCCTCATATCATCCTGAACATTTTCCAATACTCCCTAAAACACTTAACAACATTTCCACTCCAAAATTCAAGTCCCAAATCCTCACCCCAAGCTAAGGTTCTCCTTCAAGGTTCTTCTTCAAACTTCAAGTCTCCGTCTCCAATCTTCACCAAGTTCATCTCTAAGCCAAGGTATGTGGGTTCCTTTCACCCATGATAACGAAGCCTCATTTTTACTCTAATTGTATGATTTAATGTTGATTTACAAATAGGTCTTGATCATTATAAAATTCACTGCACAATATGTTAAAGCCATGTAAAGTTGTGACTATTTTGCTATGTTTGACTTATAAATCTTGGATCTATTGTAAGATTTGATGAGGGGTCTTGATGTATATGTCTTGAGGTTGTTGCAAGGTCTTGATTGATGGTTTTACAATGGATTTTCTTCCATGATTACATCTTTATATTCTATGGTTTTGTACTAGCATCACACACCCTCTATGTTTTTGATAAAATGTCTAGATGTGATTTCTTGAGGAGTTAAAGGTCCAAAGCATGAGATATGAGAATAGTTATGTATGTGATATACTTTATATAAAGTGTTGTATTAGACCATACCCGTTCCCTTGGGACAAGAGCCTGGGTAACTATGTTGGAGATTTATACTCATTAACCATGCGAGGGGTTTATACATCATCACGGTGTTAGTAAGGTGTGATTACCATCAACCATGTGAGGGTTTATACCATACAACCACCAAGGGGTTTATACCTTGAATAGCTATCTTGATCACTTTTACACATATGATATACTTTATGAGCATGAGTTACCTAAGCATTGATCATACATGTCATAATGTATATTATGCCTATTGCTTAATATTATGCATTTTTATAATGATGTGTATCTTTTGTTGCATTGCATCCTACATACCTAGTACATTCACGCCTACTAATGTATACTCTATGCCTATATAATATCACCATGTAGGGACCGATGCCTAAGTTGATCATCCTTCTCCACGTGGCTAGTTCGATGCTATTCAACCTAGTTAGTGTGTCCTCCACTTTGGGGACCTACTCTATGCTTCTTCTATTATGAATCAAGGCATTTATCTTTGTTGTTTATTTTAACTATGAGGGTGAGCCCGATTACTTTGTCTCGGCCCCCGCTCATATCTATGTATTAGAGGTGTTTTTTAGACATGTTAAGTATCTACGATATGAGTTTAACTCTTGTCTTTTGACCATGATATTGTGCAAACTTTTCCCTTAGCCCCGTTTTCCCCATGCTATTGTCTTTGATGCTTGGTTTATTTCTTCTGCGACCAAAGATGTGTAATGCTGCTTTATAAGGCTTGCTTGGGGTCCCTTCGGGTTTCCTTTGCACCGTGTCACATCTAGGCCCTAGATTTCGGTCGTGACATCTTGCCTATGTTGTTTTGCCTTATGAATTTTTATTTTTATATTGAACAAGCATGTTTTAGATGTTGTAGATAATTTTTGTGGTATATGGTAATTAAACTCGCGGCATGTACATTGTTTTGATGGCTTATAAAATTTTTGGAAAATTGTTACCCTTGAAAATTTTTGTTAATTATTAGTTATTTTGTGATCATACATGTTTGAATTGTTTGGCAATGTTTGTCCTGACTAAGTGAAGACAAGTTGATGCTTGAAACATGATCTTTGAGTTTATGCTGGCTATGTATGCGATGTCATGTTTGAGTGAGCTAATTTTGTGATGTTCATACATTGTGTACTGATTCAAAACTTGCCTTATTACTTTGAGTTGGACTAGATATTGTATGGATTAGAAAGGGATCTTAGGCCCTTGTTCTTTCATTTAGTTCACTATTGTCTAAATGACCTACCAAATGAAAAGTTTATCGCTTGTTCCAAATGTTTGTGCCTTACTTGTACTTTTTCTTTATAATACCTAGCTACCCTAACCTTATCTTTTGAAATACCTTGATATTGGCCCTAGCCTATCCTTTTGATTGAGGCAAAAATCCTAAGTTGAGGGTGGCTACCAAAAGTGGCCCTTGTTTGGGGATTGAATACTGTGTACTTTACCTCAAGAGTAGAGAGCCATGTATCAAGTAAGAGAAAAAGATGCCTTAGTATGAGTTGAGAAAAAGCAAACAAGTTTGAAAATAAGGTAAGCTAAAAAATGAAGAGAAAATACATAGAAAGCTTGAAAATAAGGTGTAAAGGAGGAAAAGTTGAGAATGGGTAAGTTATTAAGTTGAAAGTATTAAAAAAAGAGTAGCTCAAGGTTGGCCCTTAGTCACTAATTGCCCAAAATTCCACAACAAAATTGCAAGGACCTACGTTACAAGCCTATGAAGTCCTAAAATGACCTTAATTCAATCAGTCAACAGTTTGGGTTGTAAGTATTTGGGCAAGCCTATGGTATTGGTTACCATGCAAGAATGTCATTTGTGAGAGTGAGTATGCTTGCACAGTCCCATGAGTATCTTCTGAAATCATATAGAGTGTTTAAAAAAAGACTTCTTTTTTGTGAGGGCATTTGTATTACATGGTTAGCATTGGACTTGTTCAGTAAATGTGGATTGTTGATGCTCTTTACTTGTCATAGTTAGATTGTCAAATGAGTCAATATGCTGTGATTTTCTTAGTAGCTACATGATCGTGTTTTCAAAATGCTATTATGGCTAGTTGAGTTGAAATTGAGTAGCTATATGCCAACAAGTTGATTGCTATGTATTGCTTATTATATATCTAGGTAGAGTCGTCACTTGAGGTCAAGCAACAATTCTAAACTGCGGGTATTGGTGCGTTGTAAAACACAACACATTTGAAGCCTAATACAAGGGATATTATGTGTTCTCAATGTGAGTTTTACTGTATTTATGTTTATTTTTGCAGAAAATATATGTTGGCTTGACTCTGGAAAAAGCTGCAGATTTTATTGATTTTTGAAGATCTACAAGTCCCACGATGAGTCGTATCCTAAGCTATGAGTCATAGGAGAGGATCATAGCAATTAATAGTTTTCAAAACCAAAATCTGAGAATTTGAAGTTCAACCATACAAGATCAGGGTACAGATTGTAGTCCTCACTATGACTCGTAGAAGGGGGCCTCATAGCAAACAATAGTGTTGATTAAATTGGACTAAGAAATGCAAGGGTGGACTACGAGAAGGCACTACAAGATGTATACCAGCCTACGACTCATGAGGTGAATCGTAGTAGTAAAGTCTAAAATGCGATGTGCTGACCACGTATGCCTGATTACGACTCGTGCATCACCCTACGAATCGTATCTACGAGCCCTAGCAGCTACTGACCAACTTTTCTAATTATTTAAAGGACCTTTTTGAGAATCAGTTTTTGAAGAACTTTTCATACTTCTTGATACAACACTTAGATTTAGTAGTGTTTTAGAGTAGAAAATTAGGGTTTTACTTTTCTTTTTTGGGAACAGACCTATGCCAAAGGGTCCCCACCCCTTTGGATGGTCAGGGATTGAGCCACTCACCCCCAAGCCTTATTATATAACCAAAAAGGCAAATACGTACAAAGAGGAGGGCATAGACCATACCTCCGACCTTATGATGGTTCCTAGGTTTGTTATCCTACTAAGTAAAACTAACCCATTACCATATTCTAAAAGAAGCAAACCAAGAGAACCTATGAGAGGACTCCTTTTAATATATTTTCTAGGAAAGCATAAAACTAGGGAGACTCTCCCTTTACATATGCAAAAGGATAAACCTAAACAAAGACAAACAATAAAAAAAGATAGCCACATTGCCAATAAACTCCTCAAGCTCATGATGGATTCTTTACCCTCTTTAACTTTCTTATTCTAAAATTGATCATGCCCATCTTGTCCATCAAGTAGATGCCTTTAACTGCAGATGGAAGTTGCTGGTGTATATAAAAATGTTTCTTCATATCCATTCTATGACTCCATTTAGCAAGCAGATCAACAGTGGTCTTGGCCTCCCTATATGTATGGTGAATCTAGAATATGAAAAGCTGAGCAATAAACTCCTTCAGTACATTGATGAATGATATAGTTGCCAAGGAACCTACATTTCAGACTTGATCCATGTAATAAACAATTGTGAATCTACTTTTAATAACATATGTTTGTATCCATGCTAAACACTCCAATGAATACCATATGCAACAGCTTGTAGTCCAAAAACCCAAAGGTACAAAGAATGAAAAAAATTAGATTGCCCTATTGATTTCTCAGAATTTCTCCTCCACCTATCCTCCCAGGATTAGAGATAGCGCTACCATATGTATTTAGCTTCAAAATACTATCCTCCGGGGGTTTCCAAACTACTGTAACTATCCTCATTTCTTGAGGACATCTTTCAATCATAGTAATCAGATCATTCCAATTGTGAGGCCAAGACAAGTACGAATAAGTAGTAATGAGTAGATGAGTAATATCTTTGAATGTAAGAAACTTAACTCTAAAGATATTAGATTGTTTACCACCATATTTTGCTGCACACGTATTCTTCCAAGGATTTCAACAAATAAAAATGGGAATAGAATGGATAACAAATTTGTATACTTCATTATTTGCTTACTTCTACCACCAGACACTTAGAACACTACTTAAGGTACCAAGACTATGAACAATTCCCAAAAACCAGAGAAGAATTGCCATATGTATTTAGCAAAATGACTAGTAACAAATATGTGCTCAATATTGTCCATACCTGGCCTTATGCAACCACAACATTCTATAGGCTACACCCCAAATATTATGGTCTTATCATTAGTAGGAAATTTCATTCACTATGCCCTCCATAATAGAAAAGACACCTTGAGAGGAATATACATATGCCAGATCTTTGAGTTCATGTAATTCTTTTCCTTTTTCTTTCTAATATAGTCCCATGCAGAAGCAATACTGAATTGACCATTTTCATTAAGTTTCCAGACAGCTGCATCAGATGTGTTTGCTTGATAATGAATCTTAGTTTGCACCATCTTAGGAACTAGCAAAGTGGGGACCTGTTGTCTAATTTTTGCTTCATCCCACTGACTCCTATTCAAAAAATGAGAAACTTTAGTATTATTAAGTTTGAAGCTCTCCACAGTATAATTAGACAATCGTCCAACACCCAACCAATCATCTTACTAGATTGAACTTGAACCAGAATGAATTCCCCATGTAATCAGATTCTCCACCTCTACTTTATTACTAATATATATTTCCTAACTAGTGACTGGCCTGTATCCCATTTTCTAGCAACAGGGTTTGCTCTTTGACAACATTTAGCTCTTAAAATTTTTCCCACAATGAGTTACCTATCCTAAATCTCCACCATTATTTATACTAAAAAGTTGTACATATCAGCTAGATTCCTCACTACTGTACCCCCCTCATCTTGTGGGAAACTAAGTGTTTCCTAAGAAGCCCAATGATATTTCTTCTTATCCTGATCCCAACCCCAAAAGATGTCAACCACCACATTCTTTATATACTTTAGAGTAGTTTTGGGAGGAGAAATAACAAAGAAAGTATGGATAGGAATAGATAAGAGAACATGATTAATCAAGGTTGCTTTGCCTCGAAACTTAAGAAGAGATTGCGAGCCACTAATTCTTTTAGTCACTTTATCCACCAGCTCAGGATAATAAATGATCCTCTTACCCAAATGATATAGTGGGCAACCAAGGTAATTGATAGGACTCCTTTTCATAGAAAAACCAGTGATGATGCTGACCAAATCAATGTCCTGCCGAGAAGTTTTAGAAGTAAGCATGAAGTGACTCTTAGCTTTATTAACCAACTGATCAAGCCCCCTTCATAAGCAGCAAAAGTTTTCATGAGAAGTTGAATAGAATAACCATCAGTAGATTAAAAAAATGATAATATCATCTGCGAAACTGAGATGATTTATCTAAGGACCCCTAACTTCCATATGAAAGTCTTTATACAAAGGATGAGAATGAAGAGCATTAAGGCTTCTAGAAAGGACATCAATACCAAGAATGAAAAGAGCAGGAGATAAAGAATCACCTTGCTTAAGCCCTCTGGTAGAGTGAAAAAACCCATGTGTTGTACCATTGATAATGATGGAATACCAATTATTACTCATGATCCTCCAAACAATGCCAATGAAGACTTCACCAAAGCCAAACCTTCTCAAAACCAGAAAAATGAAAACCCATGATATTCTATCATAGGATTTGGCCATATCTAGTTTGATAACAACATTATCTCCTTCCTTAGGCTTCTTAATACTATGAATAATCTCCTGTTCTAGCACAATATTCTCAGAGATACTTCTCCCACTTACAAAACCTGACTGATGAGGAGAAATAATATTTGCTAATATTGAAGCTAATCTAGTACATAAAAACTTTGATATAATTTTATTGGTGAATATACTCAAACTGGTGGGCCTGAATTCTGTCAATCAGTTAGGATTTTGAACTTTAGGAAGAAAAATTAAGTAAGCATGAGTTATGAATCTAGGCGTATTTCTTCCACAGAAAAAGGATTGAATAGCTTTTAGCAGATCCACTTTGATGATGTCCCAACTCACCTGAAAAAACTTTCCACTCATCCCATCTTGACCAGCTGCAGAATGAGGGTTCATAGAGAAAGAAAATATCTTTCTTATGTTCTTGCATATTAGGCATGGCTTATAGGATATGATTGTGTTCTTCACTAACTAACTGAGGAATACATTGCAACATAGCATTATTGATAACATTCTGATTGCCAGTGAAGATATGGTGAAAAAAAATTGCAGGCTTTAGTAGCAATGTTTTCATCTCCTTGCACCCAATTAACATCATCTGTACAAATTTTATGGATAAATAATCTCCTTCTTCGACCTATGATTAAGCATGAGAATACATAGAATTGGCATCACCATCTATGAATCGTTGTAGTTGAGTCTTTCTTTTAAGCACAGACTCTTCCAACTTGATATTGAAACAACCTCAAAAAGTGCTTGAAAATGTTCCTTGAAAGTGTCTATGATCGTAATTTCCATATATCTCAAAATCCATGCGTGGTATCAAAAATCTGACTTCATATTCATTATCATGGGCTGAAATTGAGTGGACAATGGGTCTAACCCCAATTTTAGAGCAATCGTATCTAAATTTCAATTTCCTAAATATTTGATTTCCAGAAATAATCTGCGTTGGTACCGTGCCATGCAGCCGTCGCAAACCTGTGTAAAAATGTCCTTTGCATTGGGTCAGCATCGCGGACTAGACACAATAAATTGTTATTTTGTTGCCTGTTTTTTTAATCTTGTTGCAAGACTCAGGGGTCTTAGGCGTAAGCCTTCCTATGTGCAAAAACACATATACTTAGCCACATTTGACCTTCATATCATGGAAGACATTCCCCAATACATTCGCAAACACTTAGACAAATATTTCATTCAAAATCAAGAGTCCCAAACTCATTTAGGATCTTAAGGAATTCACTCAAGCTTCAAGTTCTCATCTCAAACTTCATCAAGAAATCCTCCAAAGTTAAGGTATGTGGGTTTCAACCATTGGATCCTTTCACCCATGATGCCCAAGCTTCCTTTTTACCTAAATTACATATTTCTAAGTTGATTTACTTATGGGTCTTCTTATCATGAATTTAACTATGAACTTTGTTGGAGTTATGTAAAAGTGTGACTATTAGGCACGTTTTGAGCGATGAATCTATGATCTATTTTGAGATTTGATGAAGTGTTTCAAAGTATATTGCATGAAGGTATTATCAAGTATTAGTGGGTTGATTTACTTTAGGGTTTCTTGCATAGTTTCACTCCTAAATTGCAGGTTTTACAATAGTATTACACACCCACCAAGTGTTTGATAAAATGTCTGATTTAGGGTTCTTGAGATATTGATGATCCATTGCATGACCTATGACTTGAATGACTTTATGATAATGAAAGGTAAGGTTGGTACCTCAAACACCATGATGGGGGGTGGTACACCCATTATCCAAGTTGAGGGGTTGGTACCTCAAACTCCTTGATGGGTGGTTGTATACCTATCAACAAAGTTGGAGGGTTGGTACCTCAAAAAGCTTGATGGGAGGTGGTAAACCCATTAACCAAGTTGAGAGGTTGGTACCTCAAACATCTTGATGAGGGTGGGAAACCCATTAACTAAGTTAAGGGGTTGATACCTCAAACACCTCTAATTAGTGGTTTACATTGGATTCCAAGTTCTAAGTTGCTTGGTCTATGATGATTATCCCTTCCTACACATGTACTATGTTTCTATATAAGCATGTTTCACTTCAAGCATTGATCATGCATGGGATATTGCTAATATACTATCTCTTGCTTACGGTTATGCCTTTTGATAATGTTGCCTATCTATTGCTGCATTGCATCCTACATTCTTATTACATTTAAACGTACTAATGCATACTCTATACATATATGATGTTATCATGTAGGAATCGGAGCTCATCCCAATCATCATCCTCCTGCCCATGTCTAGTGCTATCTTCTCGAAGCAAGTTTGGTGAATCCTCAGCTCTGGGGATGATATCTCTTGTTCTCATGTTATGTAAACATACTCATTATATAATTTTATGCTTTTGAATATGAGGGTGAGCCCCGAAAGTTGTCTTAGTCGCTGTTCCTATCTATTTATTAGAGGTGTTGTTGGAACCTTATGATATATTAATGTTATACTTCGACTTTCTATGTATCTATGGTATCAACTATGTCCCTTAGTCCTATTTTACCTTTTACCATCTCTTATTGTTATTTTATTGCTTTTGCAATAAATGATGTGTAATCATATGCTAAGAGGCTTGTTTGGGGTCCCTTCGGGTTCCCCTTCGCTATGTCAAATCTAGGCCCTAGGCTTGGGTGGTAAGAAACTTGGAATCAGAGCTCTAGGTTGTTAATGGTCCTCAGCATCTAACACTCTATGTCAATAAGAGTCTTGTTCATGGTTATGTTGTGCACCACAACTCTGAGCAAGAGACTGTGAGGTGTTTTAGGAATGTTTCCCTTCTTCTTTATCTATGTCGTGCTATAGAGTTAAGGTAATGCCTTCCCCTAAAGAATATTCTTTTCTACTCTAGATCATGCCTAACAAAAGAGTAAGAAGAGCCCGTATAGCTGAAGAATAATCAGCTCATGGAGAGCTTCAAGATGCTCTCACCTTGCTAGCTCAAGCCATGGCTACCCAAGTCAACCAAGGGGCTCAAGCCCCTCATGCTCCTACTCCAGCATCTTAGGTGAGGAACTTTATGAGGATGTACCCATCGGAGTTCAATGGGTCTAAAGTGGATAAGGATCCTTAATGATTTATTAATGAGGCATATAAGGTATTGGCTATCATGGGTGTTATATCAGAAGAAAAGGCTGAGTTGGCGACTTACCAACTCAAGGGGGTGGCCCAAATATGGTATACACAATGGAAGGAGGAGAAGGGGAATAACAATTTGATCCTTTGAAAGGAGTTTAAGACGGCTTTCCTCAACTTGTTCTTCCTTCTTAAGCTTAGGGAGGCCAAAATGATAGAGTTCATGAATTTGAAGAAAGGGTCTATGAGTGTGAGGGAGTATGCCCTCAAGTTCAACCAACTCTCTAAATATGGTCCACACTTGTTTGCCGTTATGTTGGTTAGTGATATGTATTTGTCCCGCCTAATAACTTATGCCGAATAATTGGAGGGGAAGAAGTTGAGAAAGAGAATGGGTAATGAGGCCAAGAGGGCCCGTTTTGAGGATAAGTTCAAACGTTACAAGGGTGGCCAGTTTTATCAAGGCTAAGGCTCTTCTCATGCTCCTAATAGAAAGTTTCTCAATGACTACCCAAGGGTCTAAGGTAATGGTAGTATGCTTCCCAATGCTACATACCCAAAGTATGGTAGGGGTCATGGTGGCCCTCTTTTGAAGGACACCAATGCTTGTTTTGGTTTTGGTGAAGTAGGGCTTAAGGTGATGGATTGTTCACGTAATTGCAACAAGGGTAAAGATGTTCATCCACAAGGCCGTGTGGCAAATACAGTTCCTTTGGGGAGAGAAGGCCAACAAGGTGGTGCCCCGATGCAAAATCGATTTTATGGTCTTTAAAGGAGGCAAGGGGTAGTTGAGTTGCCCAATCTTGTCACCAATATGTTAAAAGTTTTTGATTTTGATTTATATATATTAATACACCTGGGTGCTACTCTTTCTTTTGTTACCCCCTTTGTTGCTAGAAAGTTTCATGTTGAGCCCGAATTGTTGTGTGAGTCTTATGAGGTGTTTATGCCCATTGGTGCATTTATTATTGCTAGAAAAGTCTATAGAAATTGTCCCATTTGTATCTTGCATAAAATATTGCTATGTGATCTTGTTGAGTTGGATATGGTGGATTTTGATGTCATTATTGGGATGGATTGGTTACATACATATTATGCCTCTACTGATTATAGAATCTGCAGGGTCAAATTCGAAGTCCTAAATAAACCTATCCTTGAGTGGGAGAGTCATGATTTGGTGGTCAGGGATAGCTTTATTTCTTGCATTAAAGCCCAAAGGTTGATCTCTAAGGGGTGTCTCTCTCATCTTGTGAGAGTTAGGGATGTGGAGTCTAAAGTCCTTTCCGTAGAGTCAGTTCTGGTAGTTGATGAGTTCGTAGATGTATTTCCTAGTGAACTTCCCATTGTTCCTCCCAAAAAGTCAATAGATTTGGCATAGATATCCCCCCGACACTCAACCTATTTCTATTCCTCCTTACCGTATGGCCCCGATGGAGTTGAAGGAGTTGAAATTAGCCGAAGCTATTTCTGTTCCTCCTCAATTTGCTAGCTCAAGCTATGGCCAATCAAGGGGCCCAATCCCCTCATGCTAGAGTGAGAGACTTCATGAGGGTGAACCCATCGAAATACTTTAGGTCTAAGGTAGATGAGGACCCTCAGGAGTTCATTAATGAGGTTTACAAGGTATTATCTATGATGGGTGATAGAGCAGAAGAGAAAGTGGAGTTGGCGGCCTACCAACTCAAAGTGTTAGAACAAATATGGTTTAATCAATGGAAGGATGAGAAGGGAATCAATAATGTGGTGCTTTGGGAGGAGTTCAAGGTGGCTTTTCTAATCGATTCTTCCCTCTTGAGCTTACGGAGGCTAATATGGTAGAGTTTATGAATTTTAAACAATTGTCTATGAGTGTGAGAGAGTATGCCCTCAAGCTCAATCAACTCTCTAAATATGCTTCCCACTTGGTTGTTGATCCAAGGTCTGAAATGAATAAGTTCATGATGTGTGTATCTAATTTGGTTAGTGAGGAATCCTGGTCCCTATGTTGATTAGTGAGATGGATTTGTCCCGTTTGATAAGTTATGCCGAATAAATAGAGGAGGAAAATTTGAGGAAGAGGAGGAGTAATGAGGCCAAGAGGGCTCGTTTTAAGGGAAAATTCCAAAGTCGAAAGGTTGGCAGATTCCATCAAGCCCAAGAGTCTTCTCATGCATTTCAATAAGAGGGTTGCCAATGAATTTCCAAGGGCCCAAGTTGTTGGGTGTGTGGTTCCTAATGGTGGGTTTCCAAAATGTGGAAGGGTCATAGTGGCCCATGCTTGAGATATACTAATGTTTGTTATGGTTGTGGGAAGTTGGGCATAAGGTGATGGATTGCCATCGAAATCACCACAAAGGTAAGGAGGTTCTTCCACAAGGTGCTAATGCGGTTCTTTAGGGGAGGTGTCCGATAAGATGGTGCCCCAAGGAACAATCGGTTCTATGTACTACAAGGGAGACAAAGGGTTGAGGAGGTTCCTAATGTCATAACCTGTATGTGAAAAGCCTTTAATTTTGATGTGTATGCATTGATTGATCTGTGTGCCACTTTTTTTTTCGTTACCCCTTTTGTTTCCGAAAAGTTCCATGTTGATCCCGAATACTTATGATGCATCTACTCCTATTAGTGCATCTATTGTTGCTAGAAAGATTTATAGAAATTATCCCCTTTGAATTTTGCATAAGATATTCCCTTGTCTTGTTGAGTCTGAAATGGTGGATTTTGATATCATACTTGGGATGGATTGGTTGCATGTACACTAAGCCTCTATTGATTATAGAACATGTAGGGTTAAATTCCAATTCCCAAATGAACCCGTCCTTTAGTGGGAGAGTCATGATGTAGTGGTCAAGAGTAGGTTCATCTCTTGCATTAAAGCGCATAAGTTGATCTCTAAGAGGGGTCTCTATCATCTTTTGAGGGTAAGGAACGTAGAGTACAAGGTCCGTCCTATAGAGTCTTCTCCGATTGTAAGTTAGTTCCTTGATGTCTTTCCAAGTAACCTTCCAATGTTCCTCCTAACACTCAACCTATTTCTATTCCTCCTTACCGCATGGCCTTGGCGGAGTTGAAGGACTTGAAAGTGCAATTAAAGGATTTGTTGGAGAGGGGTTTTATTAGGCCTAACCAATCACCTTGGGGTGCACCGGTGTTGTCTGTGAAGATGAACGATGGTTCTCTTAGAATGTGCATTGGTTACCGGCAACTTAATAGAGTCACCATCAAGAATAAGTACTCTCTACCAAGGATTGATAATCTTTTTGACCAACTTCAAGGGACTAGTCACTTCTCTAAGATTGATCTTCGGTCCCGGTATTAGCAAGTGAAGGTAAAGGAGTGTGATGATCCCAAGATGGCCTTCTGAACTAGGTATGGGCATTATGAATTTGTGGTTATGTCCTTTGGGTTAACCAATGCACCGGCTATCTTCATGAATCTTATAAATAGTGTCTTTAAACCCTACCTTGATTTGTTTGTGGTGTTTTCATTTATGATATTTTGATCTATTCTCATAGTGAGGAGGAGCATGTGGGTCATTTGGGGGGTGGCTCTTAAAAAATTGAGGGAAGAGAAGTTGTATGCTAAGTTTGAGAAGTGTGAATTTTGGTTGAAAAAGGTTGCCTTTATCATGTTGTGTCGGGGGATGGTATTACTGTGGATCCTAAAAAGACTGAAGTGATTAGAAATTGGCCTATACATTTGGCCCCTTCAGATATTAGGAGCTTCGTGGGCTTAGCGAGTTACTACCGGGGATTTGTGCATAGGTTCTCTTCTATTTCTTCTCCTATAACTAAGTTGATTCAAAATAAGGCAAAATTTTTATGGATCGATAAGTGCGAAAAGTGTTTCCATCCTTGAAGGATAAGCTTGTCTCCCCTCCTATCTTTTCTCTATTGTAAGGGTTAGAAGGGTTTGTTGTGTATTATGATACCTCAAGAATTGGTTGAGGTGTGTTTTGATGTAAAATGGTAAGGTGATCACTTATGCCTCTAGACAACTCAAGGTGAATGAAAAGAATTATCCTACATATGATCTTGAATTGGCCGCTGTGGTTTTTGCTTTGAAAATTTTTGTGTCATTACTTGTATGGGGTGCATATTGATATGTTTACCGACCATAAGATTCTCCAATATGTGTTCAATAAAAAGATCTCAACTTGATACAAAGAAAGTGGTTAGAACTCCTTAAGGATTATGATATGAGTATGCATTATCAACCCGATAAGGCTAATATTATGGCCAAGTTTTTGAGTACGGTGTCTATGTGTAACCTTGCTTATATTGATGATGGGGTTAACGAGGTGGGTTCATCGGTTGGCTAGATTGGGGGTTAAGTTGGAAGAGGTTGATAATGGTGGAATTGTGGTTGTTGATGGTTCAAAATCTTTCTTGGTTGATGAGGTAAAAGCAAAGCTAGATCTTGGCCACTCCTTGTCCAAATTGAAGGCCTTGGTGAGAGATGGAAAGATGGAGGTTTTCTCCTAAAGGGGAGATGGTGCCCTTAGGTACCAAGGTACGTTATGTGTGCCTAGTGTGGATGACTTGAGAAAGAGGATTCTTGATAGCTCATAATTGTTCCTAATCTATTCACCCTAGTTCTACAAAAATGTCTAGAGATTTGAGAGAAGTGTTTTGGTGGGCTGGTATGAAGAAAGACATTGCAACATTTGTATCCAGTTCTTATAGTTTCCAACAAGTTAAAGTTGAGCATCAAAGGTCGGGTGGCCTAACCAAAGATATAGAGATTCCCACTTGGAAGTTGGAGAAAATTAACATGGATTTTGTAGTTGGGTTGCCTAAGACAAGAAAGGGTTTTGATTATATTTTGGTTGTGGTTGATAGAATGACAGAGTTGACTCATTTCCTACTGGTTAAGACTACTTATGGTTACGAAGATTATCCTTATTATACATTCATGAATTGGTTAGATTCCATGGGGTACCCTTGTCTATCATATCAGATCATGGTGCTCAATCAGTTCTTACTTTTGGAGGTCCTTCCAAAGAGGTCTTGGTACCAAGGTAAATCTTAGTACGACCTTTCACCCTCAAATGGATGGCCAAGCCGAAAGAACTATCCAAACTCTTGTGGACACTCTTAGAGCTTGTGTATTAGAGTTTATGGGTAGTTGGGATTATCATATTCCATTGATTGAGTTTTCTTACAACAATAACAATCATTCTAGCATTGGTATGCATCCTTTTGCGTCCCTCTATGGTAGACATTATAGGTCCCTGGTTGGATGGTTTAAGGTCGGGGAACTGGCTGTGTTGGGTCTGGATTTGGTCACGGAGGCTATGAAGAAAGTAAAGTTTTATTAGGGAAAGGTTGAAAACAGTTGAAAGTCGTCAAAAGTGTTATGCCTACGTGAGGAGAAGGGAGCTTGAATTTAAAATTGGTGATTGGGTCTATTTGAAGGTCTCACCCATTAAGGGTGTGGTTTGTTTTGGTAAGAAGGGTGAATTGAGTCCAAGATTTGTTGATCTTTATAGAGTGTTGAGGAGGATCGATATGATGGCCTACGAGTTAGAGTTGCCTAGCAAAATGGACTTGGTTCATTCGGTCTTCCATGTGTCTATGTTGAGGAAGTGTGTGGGTGATCCTAGTGTTATTGTGTCTCTTGTCGTTGTGGGTGCTGTTGAAGATTATTTGACTTATGAAGAGTTTCTAGTAGAGATATTGGATAGACAAGTGAAGAGGTTGAGTAACAAGGATATGGCTTTCGTTAAGGTCCTTTGGAGGAATCAACAAGTTGAAAGTGCTACAAGGGAGGCCGAGGCAGACATGCAAAGTGATATCCTTATCTCTTCCATTCTACTCAAGCCTAAGGTACTAATTCTAAGTCATCTATGTGATATCATGTCTCATGTATCAGCCTTTTATGTCATTTGCATGCATTCATGTTTATGTTGACAAGTTCATGGTGATTTTGATACTTATGTTGAGATTTTGAAATGATGTTTAAGTGCATTATTGCATTCTTGATAGGGCTGATTTATTCATGATTACTCTTCTTATATACATTTCTTTGACATTCGAGGAAGAATGTTTCCAAGAGGGAGATATTGAAACGACCCAAAAAAGTGCCAAAAAATGTCCCACAAAAGTGTCCATAATCGTAATTTTCATATATCTCAAAAGTCATACGTGATATCGAAAATCCGAGTTCATAAATTTGATCAAGTGGCAAAATTGAGTTGGAAATGGGTCTAACCCCGATTTTAGAGCAACTGTATCAAAATTTCAATTTCTCAAAAATCTGATTTCTAGAATCGATTCGCATTGGTACCGCGATGCGCAACCATCGTGGACCTATGTAAAAATGTCCTACATATTAGGTCTGTATTGTGGACCAAACGCAGACCTAAGTTATTTTGTTACCAGTTTTTTGAATCTCGATCCAAGGCTTTGGGGTCATCGTCCTAAGCCTTCTTATGCATAAAAAAACTTATATTTAGCCATATTTGACCTTCATATCATACAAGACATTCCCCAATACTTTATCAATTGGTTAGTGTCATACAACCCCATCCGAGGAGATTGAGGTATCTACCCCTCAAATGGTTATGGTCAACGCATAACGCAATGGATACTTTTCATGAAATCAACAAATATATACCATCCTTTCATCATCATAAATCCATACAAGTCAAAGGTCATGCAATGGATTATTAATAATTAAAGAACCCCAAACCGGACATTTTATCAAACACATGATGGGTGTGCAATGCTAGTGTAAAACCATGAAATTCAAGAGTGAAATCATGCAATAAAACTTGAAGTAAATCAACCCACTAATACTTGGTAATACCTTCATACAACATACATTGAAATCCTTCATCAAATCACAAGATAGATCATGGATTCAAAGTTAAAATTATACATAAATAGTCATACTTTTATGAAACCCCAACATAGTTCATACTCAAATTCATAGTAAGTAAGACCTATAAATCAACTTAGAAATGTGAAAATTATGTAAAATGGAACCTTGGGCAAAAGGAAAAAATGGTTGAAACCCACATACCTCAACTTTGGAGAATTCCTTGAGGAAGATTGAGATTAGAACTTGAAGCTTGAGTAAATCCCTTAAGATCTGGAATGAGTTTTGGCACTTGAATTTTGGATGAAATATTAGTCTAAATGTTTGAGAGAGTATTAGGGAATGTCTTGTATGATATGGTATTTAAATAGGACTAAGTACAGGTAATTTTACACATGGGAAGGCTTAGACCCACCCAAAAGCCTTGAATTGAACAAGAAAACTGGGCAAGAAAATAAACAGAGGCGCGCCCTGGTCGCTTCGTGCCAGGGGCACGAAAACCTCTCTGGAAATTGCAACTTTGGATTTTTGAATTTTGATACGGTTGCCTTAAAATTGGGATTAGATCCATTCCCCACTCAATTTTGCTACCTGATCAAGAATATGAAGTCAAACTTTTTATATCACATACGAATTTTGAGATATATGGAGATTACGATTATAGGCACTTTCGAGGCATATTTTTGGGCACATTTTGGGGTCGTTTCGATATCTCCCCCTTGGAAACTTTCATTCCTGAATGTCAAAGAAATGTACATAAGAAGGAAAATCATGAAGAGATCAGCCCCAACAAGAATGCAACAATGCACTTAAACATCATTTTCAAAAATCTTAATATAAGTGTCAAAATCACCACGAACTTGTCAATATAAATAAGAAGGCATGCAAATGACATAAGGGTTGATACATAAGACTTGAAATAACATAATGGACAAGGAATTAGTACCTTGGGCTTGAGTAGAATAGAATATATTGGGATATCACTTTTGAATGTCCGCTTCGGCCTCCCATTAAGCACTTTCAACTTGTTGAATCCTCCAAAGGACCTTAACGGAAGCTATATCCCTGTGGCTCAACCTCTTCAATTGTCTATCCAAGATCTCTACTGGAACCTCTTCATAAGTCGAGTTGTCTTCAACAACACCTATGACATCCAATGTGACAATAGCATTCGGGTCACCCACAAATTTCTTCAACATAGACACATGAAAGACCGGATGAACCAAGTCCATTTCACTAAACAACTCCAACTCGCTGGCCACCTTATCAATCTTCCTTAACATCCTATAAGGACGCACAAATCTTAGACTCAATTTACCCTTCTTGCAAAAATGAACCACACCCTTCATGGGTGAGACTTTCAAATAAACCCAATCACCAATTTTAAATTCAAGCCCCCTTCACCTCACCTCGGCATAGGACTTTTGATGAATTTGGGCTGTTTTCTACCTTTCCCCAATCAACTTCCCCTTCTTCATAGCCTCCATAACCAGATCCGAAACTAACAAATCCATTTCCCCTACATCAAACCATCCAATTGGGGACATGTAATGTCTACCATAGATAGCCTCAAAAGGAGCCATATCAATGCTAGAATGATAGCTATTATGGTACGCAAACTCAATGAATGGAAGATGATCACCCTAACTATCCTTAAACACCAAAATAGAATATCTAAGCATATCATCAAGTGTTTGGATAGTTCTTTCAACTTGGCCATCCGTTTAAGGGTGAAAGGTCATACTAAGCTTTACCTTGGTACCAAGACATCTTTGGAAGGACCTTCAAAAGTGTGAAGTGAATTGAGTACCATGATCTGATATGATAGATAGAGGCATCCTATGCAATCTAACCAACTCATGAATGTATAACATAGCATAATCTTCGGCAACATAAGTAGTCTTAATTAGTAGGAAATGAGCCGACTTTGTCATTCTATCAACAACAATCCAAATAGAATCAAAATCCTTTCTACTCTTAGGCAACCCAACCACAAAATCCATGTTAATTTCCTCCCACTTTCAAGTAGGAATCTCTTGCTCAAGTCATCCACACAAGGCACACACAACCTACCTTGTTATCTAAGGGCACCATCTCCCCCTTGGGAGAAAACTTCCACCATGCCCTCTCTCACCAAGGCCTTTAATTCTATCAAGGAGGGGTCAAGATCTTGCTTTGCTTTAACCTTATCAACCAAGGAAGATTTTAAACCATCATCAATCACAATACCACCATTATCAACCACTTCCAACCTAACCCCCAATCTAGCCAACTAATGGACCTCTCTAGCCACCTCATTGTCCCCATCACAACATGATCTAGTCTACCCATAGACACCCTACTCAAAGCATCAACCACAATATTAGCCTTACCGAGGTGATAATTCACACTCACATCATAATCCTTAAGGAGTTCTAACCACCTTCTTTGTCTCAAATTGAAATATTTTTGAGTGAACACATATTGGAGAATCTTATGATCGATAAACATATCAACATGCACCCCATATAAGTAATGATGCCAAATCTTCAAAGCATAAACTATGGTGGCCAAATTCAAGATCATGAGTAGGATAATTCTTTTCATGCACCTTGAGTTGTCTAGAAGCATAGGCTATCACCTTACCATTTTGCATCAAGCATAACCCAAACCAATTCGGAAGGCATCACAATACACACCAACCCCTTCAACCCTTCTAGTAGAGACAAGATAGGAGCGGAGACAATCTTATACTTCAAGGTTTTGAAACTCTTTTCACACTCATTGGTCCACAAAAATTTAACCTTATTTTGGGTCAACTTAGTCATAGGAGAAGCAATAGAAGAGAACCCATTCACAAACCTCCGGTAATAACTTGCTAGGCCCAAGAAGCTTCTAAAATCCAATGGGGTCAAAGGTCTAGGTCAATTTCTAATCACCTCCATTTTCTTAGGATCCACCTTAATACCATCCCCAAACACCACATGACCTAGAAAGGTAACCTCTTTCAACAAAAATTCACACTTCTCATACATAGCATACTACTTCTTTTCCTTCAATTTTTTGGTACCACCATCAAATGACCCATATGCTCCTCCTCACTATGAGAGTAGATTAAGATATCATTTATGAAAACCACAATATACAAATCATGGTAGGGTTTTAAAACTCTATTCATAAGATCCATGAAGATAGCCAGTGCATTGGTCAACCTAAAAGACATAACCACAAATTCATAGTGTCTATACCTAGTCTGGGAGGCCATCTTGGGAATGTCATACTCCCTCACCTTCACTTAGTAATCCCCGGATCGAAGATCAATCTTAGAGAAGTGACTAGCCCCTCAAAGTTGGTCAAATAAATCAGCAATCCTTGGTAAAGGATACTTATTATTGATGGTGACTCTATTGAGTTGCCGATAGTCAATGCACATTGTAAGAGAACCATCCTTGTTCTTCACAAACAACACCGATGCACCCCAAGGTGATTGGCTAGGCCTAATAAAACCCTTCTCCAACGAATCTTCTAATTGCTCCTTCAACTCCTTCAACTCCACCAAGTCCATATGGTAAGGAGGAATAGAAATAGGTTGAGTGTCATGAAGGAGATCTATGCCAAATCTATTTTCCTTTTGGGAGGAACAAATGGAAGGTCATTTGGCAATACATCTAAGAACTCATTAACCACTGGAACTGACTCTAGGGAAAGTGCATTACACTCAACATCCCTAACCCTCACAAGATGATAGAGATACCCCATAGAGATCAACCTTTGGGCTTTAATGCAAGAGATAAACATACCTTTGACAATCATATCATGACTCTCCCACTCAAAGATGGGTTCATTTGGAATTGGAATTTGACCCTACTGGTTCTACAATCAATCATGCGATCAATCCATCCCAAGAATGATATCAAAATCCACCATATCTAACTCAACAAGATCACAAGGTAAGATTTTATGCAAAATGTAAATAACACAATTTCTATAGACCTTTCTAGAAATAATAGATGCACCAGTGGGAGTAGACACCTCATAAGACTCACATATCAATTTGGGCTCAACATGAAACTTTTTGGCAATAAAAGAAGCAACAAAAGAATGTGTGGTACCAGGTCATTCAATGCATACACATCAAAATCAAAGAGTTTTAACATACTGGTGATGGCATCGGGCATCTCATTTACCATTTGCCTCCCTTGAAGAACATAAAACTGATTGTGCCTTGGGGCACTACATTGTTGGCCTCCTTTACCCTTGTATCTTTCAAACATGGGCCTCCATGACCCCTACTACACTTTGGAGACATAACATTAGGCAACAAACCATAACCACCTTGGGCCCTTGGGTAGTCGTTGGCAAACCTTCTATTAGGAGAATGAGAAGACCCTTGGCCTTGCTGAAATCGGCCATCCTTAGGACTTTGGAAGACCCTATTCATAAAGTCCATGAAGATAGCCAGTGCATTTGTCAACTCAAATGACATCACAAAAAACTCATAATGCCCATACCTAGTCCTGAAGGCCATCTTGGGAATATCATACTCCCTCACCCTCACTTGACAATACCCATACCGAAGATCGATCTTAGAGAAGTGGCTAGTCCCCTGCAATTGGTCAAATAAATCATCAATTCTTTAAAGAGGATACCTATTCTTGATGGTTACCCTATTGAATTGTTGGTAGTCAATACACATCCTAATGACCTATATTTCTTATTCACAAACAACATTGGGGCACCCCAAGGTGATTGGCTATGTCTAATGAATCCCTTCTCCAACAAGCCCCTCAATTGTTCATTTAACTCCTTCAACTCCGTCGGGGCTATACGGTAAGTGGGAATAGAAATGTGTTGGGTATTGGAGAGGAAGTCTATACCAAAGTCTACTTCCCTTTCGAAAGGAACACTGGGAAGGTCATTTGGAAAGACTTCAAGAAACTCATTTACAACCGGAACCGACTTTATAGGAAGGACATTGGACTTCAAATCCCTAACCCTCACAAGATAGTAAATACACCCCTTAAAGATTTTTGGGCTTTAATACAAGAGATGAATCTACCCTTGACCACCACATCTTGACTTTCCACTCAAGGACGGGTTCATTTGGAAATTGGAATTTGACCCTACAGGTTTACAATCAATAGAAGTACAATACGCATGCAACTAATCCATCCCAAGAATGACATCAAAATTAATCATGTCTAACTCAATAAGATCACAACACAACACTTTCTGCAATATGCAAATAGGACAAGTTCTATAAACTTTCGTAACAACAATAGATACACCACTAGGTATAGATGCTTCATATGACTCATGCAATAACTCAAGTCAACATGGAACTTTTGGTAACAAAGGGGGTAACAAAAGAAAGAGTGACACTCGGATCAATCAATATGTATACATCAAAGTCAAAGATTTTCAACATACCGGTAACACTGTGAGGCATCTCATCAACCCCTTGCCTCCCATGCAAAGCATGAAATCGATTGAGCCTTGGGGCAATATCTTGTCGACCACCTCTCCACAATGTAACTGCATTAGCACCTTGTGGATGCACCTCCTTACCCTTGTTGCAATACCGAGGATATTTCAAACTTTTTGTGACCCTACAACTAACACAAGCATTAATGTCCCTCAAACATGGGCCACTATGACCGTTATCACACTTTGGACAACCAACAATAGGAGCCAAGCCAACAACACCTTGAGGCCTTGGGAAATCATTAGTAAAACCCATCTTGGAAGCATGAGAAGACCCTTGGCCATGGTGGGACCGGCCATCCCTTTGAACTTACCCTCAAAATGGGCCCTCTTGGCCTCATGACTCCTTATCTTCCTTAATTTGTCTTCCTCCATTTGCTCAGCATAGGTCATCAACCGAGACAAGTCTATGTCACTAATAAGCATGGCAGACCGACTTTCTTCACTCACTAAGTCGGTGACCCCCATCACAAACTTATTCATCCTAGATCTAGAATCGGCCATCAAATGAGGAGCATATTTTGAAAGTTGATTGAACTTGAGGGAATAAAACCTCACACTCATCGAATTTGCTTCAAATTCATAAACTCCACCAATTTGGCCTCCCTATTCTGAAGAGGGAAGAACCAATTAAGAAAAGTCATTTTGAACTCCTCCCAAAGCACCACATTATTATTTCCCTTCTCTCTCTTCCATTGGTCATAGCATATTTGGGCTACCCCTTTGAGTTGGTACACCGCTAACTCTGCCTTTTCATTTGGCCCAATACCCATGATAGTTAAAATCTTGTAGATCTCATCAATGAACTCTTGTAGATCTTCATCCACCATTGACCCATAGGACACCGGAGGCTTTATCCTCATGAAGTCCATTACCCTAGCTCCCGAGGTAGTAGCATGAGGGGCTTGGGACCCTTGGTTGACTTGATTGGCCACAACTTGGGCAAGCATAGTGAGAGCATCTCGGAGCTCACCATTGGTAGGTTGCTCCTTGCGAGTTTGGGTCCTTCTTCCACGAGTGTTAGGCATGATCTGGCATAGTGAAGAAAAATTGTTAGAGGGGAAAACTTAATACAACTCGATCGCACGACTTAGAACAAGAAGAAGTGAAACAATTCCTAAAATGTCTCATAGCCTTCTACTCATAGTTGTGGTACACAATACAACCATGAATAAGACTCTAATCGATGCAATGTTTTGGACTCTGAGGATCTAACAACCTAGTGCTTTGATACCAAGTTTGTCACGATCCAAGCCTATGGCCTAGACGTGACAAGACGAATGAGGAATCTGAAGGTACCCCAATCAAGCCTCTTATCTTATCATTACACATCATTGATCGCTGAAGCATGTAAATGACATATGAAAGTAGAAATAGGCAATGGGACTAAGGGGAAAGCTTACATAATATCATATTCAAGAGGCAAAAGAGTCAAAGCTCATATCATAGATATATAGCATGTCCAATAACACCTCTATTACATACATAGAGCAGGGGCCAAGACAAAGCAACCAGGCTCAACCTCATACCTAATGTAACAAATAAAGAAGAGTGTCTCAATACATAATAAAAAAAGCCTAGACTAAGGACCCCGAAGTGAAGGACTCACAAACAAGCTTGAGTAGTACCGAACAAGACACATGGAGGAGGAGGATTATCAACTCGTGCACTGGTTCCTACATAGTGATATCATGTTGGCAAGAGTATGAGTTAGCATGTTTGAATGTAATAAGTATGTAGGATGCAATGCAACAAGAGATAAGTGACATAATCGGTATGCATAATTGAAGAAATTAACTAACAAATAACAAGATGACATGCATGAGTGATGCTTATAGTAAAGAAATTCTTCATATGTTATAATACAATTGTGAAAATGGACCATACAATGGTGGATTGTTGAACCCTACCACCCATGGTGATTGAGGTACAAACCCCTCAATAGGTTACCAAAATACAAACCCCTTGACGGGTTGGAGGATGGTCACACCCTACCTACCATGGTGCTAAGGTACAAACCCCTTGATAAGTTAGAGGATGGTCACACGCTACCTCCCATGGTGCCAAGGTATAAACCCCTTCAAAGGTTAGAGGATGGTCACACCCTACATTCCATGGTGATTGCGGCATACCCCTCAATTGACTATGGTCAATTCAGCACTATATAGAGAAATACTTTCCTTCTATCATCATCACAACATCATATACATACTCTTCTTTCATCATCATATTATCATTAATAACGTAAGACATGCATTGACCTTTCAAATCCTCAAGAAACTGCAATCGGATATTTTATCAAACACTTGGCGAGTGTGTAGTGATATTGTGAAACCATGCAATTCAAGAGTGAAATCATGCAACAAAATCCATTGTAAAACAAATCAATCAACATCTTGCAACACCCTTATGCAATATACATCAAAACCCCTTATCAAATCTTACAACAGATCCAAGATTTATAGCTCAAAACATAACAAAGAAGTCATAAATTCATATAGCTTTAACATAGTTCATACTAGTAAACCCATTTGTAAAATCAAGTTCAAATCATGCAAATTGAGTGAAAACGAGGTTAGGGCACCATGGGTTAAAGGACCCAATGGTTTAAACCCACATACCTTAGCTTTGGAGAAACTCTTGATGAAGATTGAAAATGGAGACTTGAAGCTTGAAGGAAATCCTTAGTATTGGATGAGGGTTTGAGACTTGAATTTAGGAGTGAAAAATTTCGCTAATTGTTTGAGTGAGTACTAGGGAATGGTTATGATGATATGAGGGTAAAATATGGCTAAGTATAGGTATTTTAGTGAATGGGAACACTTCGGTCCAAGACATAAAAATCTTGGACCGAGTTGAAAAAATTAGTCACAAAATAACACACCTGCGCGTCGCGGAAGCGATGCACTTCTCTCTGGAGATTTAATTTTGTAATTTGTGAATTCTTCTACAGTTGCTCTAAAATTTGGGTTACACTCTTTGCCCCTTTATTTTTACCCCTTTAACAAGAATATGAAGTTGGTTTTTCGATAACATGCACAAATTTTGAGATATATGGAAATTACAATTTTGGGCAATTTTGAGGCCCATTTTCGGGCACTTTTTGGGGTCATTTCAGAACATTCATCGCCGAATGTTAAAGAAACGTATATAAGAGAACTAAGCAAGATAATTTCAGCATACATAAGAATGCAACAATGAACTTAAACATCATTTAAAAAATCTCAACACTATATAAGAGATGTAAGCAAGATAGTTTCAGCGTACAGAAGAATGCAACAACGCACTTAAACATCATTCCAAAAATCTCAAAATAGGTGTCAAATAGTCATGAACTGGTCAATATAAATATGAATGTATGCAAATGTCATGAGGGATAAAAATTATGGCTTGAAATCACATAGTGGACAAAGATTAGTCTACCGCTTTTGCATGTCAGTCTCGGCTTCCCATTTAGCACTTTCAACTTCTTGATTCCTCCAAATGACCTTAACTAAAGCTACATCCTTGTTCCTCAACCTCCTAACTTGTCTATCCAAAATTTCTACAGGGACCTCTTCATAAGACAAATTGTCTTCAACAACACCCATAACATATAATCGTACAATAGCATCTGGGTCACCCACACACTTCCTTAACATAGATAGATGGAAGACCAAATGAACGCTATCTATTCAACTAGGCTACTCCAACTCATAGGCCACCAAACCAATTATCCTCAACATCATATAGGATCCACAAATCTTGGACTCAATTTACCCTTTTTACCAAAACGAAGCACACAATGAAACCTTCAAATAGACTGAATCATCAACCTTAAATTTAATATCTCTTCTCCTTACCTCGGCATAGGACTTTTGTCTACTTTGGGCTGTTTTCAACCTTTCTCTTATCATCCTCACTTTCTCCAAGGCCTCCATAACCAAATCAATACCCAATAAAGCCATCTTTCCTACTTCAAACCACCCTACCAGGTATCTACACCTACTACCATAGAGAGCCTCAAAAGGGGTCATACAAATGCTTGCATTATAGCTATTATTATTACAACAAAAACTCAACTCGTGGAAAATAATCATCTTAACTACCCTTAAACTCAAAAATACAGGGTCTAACCATATCCTTAAGCATTTGGATAGTCCTTTCGGCTTAGCCATCCATTTGGGGTGAAAGGTCGTACTAAGCTTAACTTGGTATGAAGACCCTTTTGGAAGGACCTCCAAGAGTGTGAACTAAATTGAGCACCAGATCAGAAATGATAGACAACGGTACCCTATGCAATCTAATCAACACATGAATGTACAATCCAGCATAATCTTCAGCTCCATAAGTAGTCTTATGAAACGCCCCAAAAAAGTTCCAAAATATTGTGCCTCAGAAGTTCCCAGAATTGTAATTACCATATATCTCAAAATTCATATGTGATATCAAAAATATGAATTTATATTCTTATTCAGGGGGCAAAATTGAGTGTGAAATGGGTCTAACCCCGATTTAAGAGCAACCATATCAAAATTTGAAAATCACAAGAGTGCGATTTCTAGTGACTAGGTGCAACGCGCCAGGGGCACAAATAGGCTATTTTTTAGGTTAATTTTTATTGTCCGGTCCAAGGCCTTTGGTATTGGGCCCAAGCCTTCCAATACATAAAGATACCTATACGTAGCCATATCTCACCTTCATATCATTCAAGATATTTCCCAATACACTATCACACACGTAGACTAATGTTTCTCTAAAAATTCAAGTGTCCAAATCTCTTTTGGAACTTAAGGAATTCATCCAAGCTTTAAGCCTCCATTCAAATCTCCTTCAAGAAATTCTCCAAAGTCAAGGTATGTGTGTTTCATTCATGGGTTCCTTTTACCCTATAAGCCCAAGCTTCCTTTTTTACCTAAATTGCATGATTTCAAGTTGATTTACTTATGTGTCTTACTTATTATGAATTAAACAATGAACTGTGTTAGGGTTTCATGAAATTATGTCTATTTTAGCATGTTTTGAACTATGAATCTAAGATCCATTGTGAGATTTGATGAAGAATTTTGATGTATATTTCTTGAGGGTGCTACCAAGTATTGACGGATGGTTTTACATTGAAGTTTCTTGGTTGATTTCTTCCCTAAATTGTATGGTTTTACACTAGCACCACACACCCGCCAAATATTTGATAAAATATTTAGTTATGGTTTCTTGAGGAATTGAAGGTTCAATGCATGTCTTATGAGATAAATGATTTTATGATGATGAAAAGGATGTATGTATATGATATTCTCCAATATTTTGTTGAAAATTAACCATGCCCTACTCAAGGGATTATGAGCCCAAGTAACCATATCGAGGGGTTTGTACCTTGACAACTATGTTGAGGGGTTTATACCTTGATAACCAGGTTGAGGGGTTGCTTCCTCAATCACCGTGGTTGGTAGGATGCAATAATTAAGGCATTGGTATCTCAACAGACTATGAATTCTATAATTATGGTCTCTTCTTGCACATGTATTAAGTTCTATGTAAACATGATTTGCTTAAGCATTGACCATATATACCATATTGCTATTATGCTAGTTATTGCTTATCATTATGCATTTTGACCATGTTGCCTATCTCTTGTTGCATTGCATCCTACATACTTAGTACATTCAAACATACTAACGCATACTCTATGCCTATATAATGTCATCATGTAGGAACCAGAGCCCCACTTGAGCATCTTCCTCCACGTGGCTACTATGATCTCTCTCAAGCTAGTTGGTAAATCCTTCATTCTGTGGACAATATCTGTGATCTTATGCTATTTACTAAGACCATCTTTCTTTTATGTAAGTATTTACTATGAGGATAAGCCCGGTTGCTTGTCTTGGACCTCGCTCTTACCTATGTAGTTGATGTGTTATTGGACAAGTTATGCAATTATGTTATGAGCCTTGACTCTCTTGATTTAATGATGTCTTATATTATGAAAACCTTTCCCTTAGCCGCCTTTTCCCTTATTTCTACTTTTATTAATGTTGTTCAATGCTTCAGTGACCAAGGATGTATAATGATATGTAAACAGAGTTGTTTGGGGTCTAGGCTTGGGTCGTGTCAAACTTGGTATCAAAGCATTAGGTTGTCAATGGTCCTCGACATCTAAAACACCACATCGATTATAGTCCTATTCATGGTCGTGTTGTGCACCATAGTTATAAGTAGGAGTCTATGAGATGTTTCAGGAAATGTTTTCCATCTTCATATTCTATGTCATCTATAAAGTTAAAAGTTTTTCCCCACTAACAATTGTTCTTTGTTATGCAAGATCATGCCTAACATAAGAGGAAGGAGAGCCTGCACTCCCAGGGAAGCAACCGGCTCATGGTGAGCTCTGGGATGTTCTCACTTTGCTAGCTCAAGATATGGCCAATAAAGTCAATCAAGGGGCCCAAGCCCCTCATGCTACTACCCTTGGGTCTAGTGAGAGACTTTATAAGGATGAACCCATTGAAATTCTATAGGTCTAAGGTAGATGAGGGCCCTCAAGTGTTCACTGATGAGGTCTACAAGGTATTGCCTATGATGGGTGTTAGATCGGAAGAGAAAGTGGAGTTGGCGGCCTACCAACTCAAAGTGGTAGAACAAATATGGTTTAATCAATTGAAGTAGGAGAAGGGAATAAATAATGTGGTGCTTTGGGAGGAGTTCAAGGCAGATTTTCTTAATCGGTTCTTCCCTCTTGAGCTTAGGAAGGCCAACATGATGGAGTTTATGAATTTTAAAAAAGGGTCTATGAGTATGGGAGAGTATTCCCTCAAGCTCAATCAACTCCCTAAACATACTCCCTGCTTGGTTGCTGACCCAAGGTCTGGAATGAACAAGTTCGTGATGGATGTATCCTATTTGGTGAGTGAGGAATGTCGGTCCCTATAATGAATAGTGACATCGATTTGTCCTATTTGATGACGTAGGCCGAACAAATGGAGGAGCGAAAATTCAGGTAGAGGAGGAGTAGTGAGGCCAAGAGGGCCCATTCTAAGGGAAAATTCCAAAGTCGAAATGGTGGCCGATTCCATCAAGGCCAAAAGTCTTCTCATGTAAATATAAGCGGGTTGCCAATAAATTTCCAAGGGCCCAAGTTATTGGGGGTGTGGTTCATAATGGTGGGTTTTCAAAATGTAGTATGGTTCATAGTGGCCCATGCTTAATAGATACTAATGCTTGTTATGGTTGTGGGAAAGTTGGGCATAAGGTGATGGATTGCACTCGAAATTTCCACAAGGGTTAAGAGGTTTTTCCACAAGGTGCTAATTCATTTCCTTTGGGGAAAGGTGGCCGACAAGATGGTGCCCCAAGGCAAAATTGGTTCTATACACTCCAACGGAGGCAAGGGGTTGAGGAGGTTCCCAATGTCATCACCAGTATGTGAAAAGCCTTTAATTTTGATGCATATGCACTGATTGATCTAGGTACCACTCTTTCTTTCGTTACCCCTTTTGTTACCAAAAAGTTCCAGGTTGATCCTGTATGATTATGCGAGTCTTATGATTTGTCTACTCCTATTAGTGCATCTATTTTTGCTAGAAAGATTTATAGAAATTGTCCCTTTGGAATTTTTCATAAGATTTTTCCTTGTCTTGTTGAGTTTGAAATGGTGGATTTTGATGTCATACATGGGATGGATTGGTTGCATGTGCCTCTACTGATTGTAGAAATCATAGGGTGAAATTCCAATTCCCAAATGAACTTGTCCTTGAGTGGGAGAGTTATGATGTGCTGGTCAAGGGTAGTTTCATCTCTTGTATTAAAAACCATGAGTTGATCTCTAAGGTGTGTCTCTATCATCTATTAAGGATAAGGAATGTTGAGTCCATGGTCCGTCCTATAGAGTTTGCTCCGATTGTAAGTTAGTTCCTTGATGTCTTTCCAAGTGACCTTCCTGGTGTTCCTCCAAAAGGGAAATAGATTTTGGTATAGACCTCTTTCCCGATACTCAGCCCATTTCTATTCCCCCTTACCGCATAGCCCCGACGGAGTTAAAGGAGTTGAAGGAGTAATTGAGGGATTTGTTGGAGAAGGCTTTCATTAGGCCTAGTCAATCACCTTGGGGTGCACCGATGTTGTTTGTACGAAGAAGGATGGGTCCCTTAAAATTTGTATAGACTACCGGCAACTTAATAAGGTCACCATAAAGAATAAGTATCCTCTTCAAAGGATTAATGATTCTTTAGACTAATTGCAAGGGGCTAGACACTTCTCTAAGATTGATCTTCGGTCCAGGTACCATCAAGTGAAGGTGAGAGAGTGTGATATTCCTAAGTCGACCTTCCGAATTAGGTATGGGCATTATGAGTTTGTTGTGATGTCCTTTGGGTTGACCAACGCACTAGCTATCTTCATGGATCTTATGAATAGGCTCTTTAAACCCTACCTTGATTCATTTGTTGTCATCTTCATTAATGGTACTTTTATCTATTCACATAGTGAGGTGGAGCATACGGGTAATTTGAGGGAAGCGCTACAAAGATTGAGGGAAGAAAAGTTGTATTCCAAATATGAAAAATGTGAATTTTGGTTAAAAGAGGTTGTCTTTCTAGGTCATGTACTGTCGGGGGATGGTATTAAGGTGGATACTAAAAAGATGGATGTGATTAGAAATCGGCCTAGACTATTGACCCCATAAGATATTAAAAACTTCTTGGCCTTAGCGGGTTATTACCGGAGGTTTGTGAATGGGTTCTCCTTTATTGCTTCTCCTATGACCAAGTTGACTCAAAAGAAATCCAAATTTGTGTGGATCGATGAGTGTGAAAATTTTTTCCAAACATTGAAAGATAAGCTTATGTCCACTCCTATATTGTCAGTATCGGAAGGGTTTGTTGTGTGTTATCATTTTCAAGGGTTGATTTGGGTTGTGTGTTGATGCAAAATGATAAGGTGATAGACTATGCTTCTAGGAAACTCGAAGTGCATGAAAAGAATTAACATACCGATGATCATGTTAGCCACCATGGTCTTTTCTTTGAAAATTTGGCGTCACTATTTGTATGGGTTGCATGTTGATGTGTTCACTGACCATAAGAGTCTCTAATATGTCTTCACTCAAAAAGATCTCAACTTGAGATAAAGAAGGTGGTTAGAACTTCTAAAGGACTATGACATAAGTGTGTATTATCATCCCGCTAAAGCTAACATGGTGGCCGATGCTTTGAGTAGGGTGTCCATGGGTAGCCTAGTATATGTTTATGATAGTGGCAAAGGGGTGGCTAGGAAGGTCCACCGGTTGGATAGATTGGGAGTTAGGTTAGAAGAGCTTGATAATATTGGTGTTGTTGTTGTTGATGGTTCAAAATCCTTATTGGTTGAGGAGGTGAAAGCTAAGCAAGATCTTGACCCTGCTTTGTTGGAATTGAAGGTATTGGTAAAGGGTGGTAAGGTAGAGGTTTTCTCCTAAGGGGGAGATAGTGCCCTTAGATACCAAGGTAGGTTATGTGTGCCTTGTATCGATGGCTTGAGAGAAAAGACTCTTGATTAGGCTCATGGTTCTTCCTATTCTATTCACCCCGGTTCCACTAAGATGTATAGAGATTTGAGAGAGGTGTATTGGTGGGGAGGTATCAAGAGGGACATTGCCAAATTTGTATTCGGTTGTCATAGTTCCCAACAAGTCAAAGCAGAGCACCAAAGGCCTGGTGGCCTAGCACAAGACATAGTGATTCCTACCTGGAAGTGGGAGGAGATTAATATGGATTTTGTTGTTGGGTTGCCCAAGACTAGAAAGGGTCTTGATTCAATTTGGGTTGTTATCGGTAGGATGATGAAATCACCTCACTTTCTGCTGGTTAAGACCACATATGAGGCATAAGATTATGCTAGGTTATACATTCATGTCTTGGTGAGGTTGCATGGGGTTCCTTTGTCCATTATATGGGATCGTGGTGGGTGATTTACTTCACATTTTTGGAGGTCCTTTCAAAGGCGTCTTGGTAATAGAGTTAAACATAGCACGACCTTTCACCCTCAAATGGATGGCCAAGCTAAAAAAACTATCAAAACACTTGAGGATATGCATAGGGCTTATGTATTGGAGCTTAAGGGTAGTTGGGATGATCATCTTCCATTGATTGAGTTTTCCTATAACAATAATTATCATTCTAGCATCAGTATGGACCCTTTTGAGCCTCTCTATGGTAGACGTTGTAGGTCAATAGTTGGGTGGTTTGAGGTTGAAAAGGTGGATTTTTTGGGACCAAATTTTGTTAGGGAGGCTCTTGAGAAGATTAGGATGATTAGAGAAAGGTTGAAGACGGCCCAAAGTCGCCCAAAGTCCTGTACCAATGTGAGGTGGAGGGATCTTGAATTAAAAGTTGGTGATTGGGTTTATTTGAAGGAGTCACCTATGAAGGTTGTGGTTCATTTTGGTGAGAAGGGCAAGTTGAGTCCAAGATATGTGGGTCCTTATAGGGTAATAAGGATGATTGGCAAGGTAGCTTATGAGTTGAAATTGCCTAGTGAGATGGATTTGGTTCATCCGGTCTTTCATGTATCCATGTTGAGGAAATGTGTCGGAGACCCTAATGCTATTATGCCTCTTGATGTTATGGGTGTTGTTGAAGACAATTTGACTTATGATGAGGTTCCGATCTAGATTTTGGATAGATAAGTGAAGAGTTGAGGAACAAGGATGTGACTTCCGTTAAGGTCCTTTGGAAGAATCAACAAGTTGAAAGTGCTACTTGGGAGGCCGAAACGGACATGCAAAAATGATATCTTTGTCTCTTCCATTCTACTCTAGCCTAAGGTACTAATTCTAATCCCTCTACATGAGCTCAAGTCTTAAGTTCAGCCCTCATGTCATTGCATACATTCATGTTCAAATTGACAAGTTCATGATGATTTTACACTTATGTTGAGATTATTGAAATGATGTTTAAGTGCATTGTTCCATCCTTATATGGGCTGAAATTGTCATGTTTATGGCTCTCATATACGTTTCTTTCACATTCTGGGATGAATGTTCCCAAGGAGGAGATATTGAAACAATCCCAAAAAAAAGTGCTCGAAAATGTGCCTCGGAAGTGTCTGGAATCGTAATTTCCATATATCTCAAAATTCGTGCATGATATTAAAAATATGACTTTATATACTTTTTAATGGGGCAAAATGAGTTGTAAATATGTCGAACCCCAATTTAAGAGTAATCATAGCAAAATTTGAAAATCAAAAGAATGTGATTCCCAATGTGCAAGCGCGCCTAGGTGCGATGCGTTAGGGGCGCGAAGAGGCTATTTTTTTGCTAGATTATGTTGTCCGGTCCAACACCTTTGGGTCTTGGGCCTAAGCCTTCTCATAAGTGAAAGTACTTATACTTAGTCATATTTCACCTTCATATCATTCAAGACATTCCCCAATACACTCTCAAATACTTAGACTAATATTCCTCTCAAAATTTAAGTGTACAAATCTCTTTCGGAACTTAAGGAATTCATCCAAGCTTCATGCCTCCATTCAAATCTCCTTTAACGAATTCTCCAAAGTCAAGGTATGTGGGTTTCATTCAAGGGTTCCTTTCACCCATGAAGCCTAAGATTTCTTTTTACCTAAATTGCATGATTTCAAGTTGATTTACATATTGGTCTTACTTATTATGAATTAGACCATGAACTATGTTGGGGTTTCATGAAATTGTTATTGTTTTAGCATGTTTTGAGCTATGAATCTAAGACCCATTGTGGGATTTGTTGGAGGGTTTTGATGTATATCACTTGAGGGTGTTACCAAGTATTGATTGATGGTTTTACATTGACTTTTCTACCATTATTTCATCCCTAAATTGCATGGTTTTACACTAGACCTACACACTCGCGAAGTGTTTGATAAAATGTTCGATTATGATTCCTTGAGGAATTGAAGACCAATGGATGTCTTATGAGATGAATGGATTTTTTATGATGAAAGGGAAGTATGTAAATGATATTCTCCTATATTATGTTGTAAATGATATTCTCCTATATTATGTTGGATATTGACCATGCCCTACTTGGGGGGTTTTGAGCCCGGGTAACCATGTGAAGGGGTTTGTACCTTGATAAATATGTCGAGGGGTTTGTACCTTGATAATCGAGTTGAGGGGTTGGTACCTCAAACACCATGGGTGGTAAGGTGCTATGATCCACCAATCTATCAAGGGGTTTGTACCTTGATAACTAGGTTGAAGGGTTGGTACCTCAAACATCATGGGTGGTAGGGTGCGACGATCCACCAACCTATCAAGGGGTTTGTACCTTGATAACGAGGTTGAGGGGTTGGTACCTCAATCACCATGGGTGGTAGGGAGATACGATTCACCAAATAATTAAGGGTTGGTACCTCAATAGACTATGAATTCTAAATGATGGTCTCTTCTTGCACATGTATTATGTTCTATGTAAGCATAATTTACTGAAGCATTGATCGTACATGCTATATTGCTATTATGCTATCTATTGCTTATCATTATGAATTTTTACCATTTTGCCTATCTCTTTGCTTTGCATCCTACATCTTAGTACATTCCTATCTCTTGTTGCATTGCATCCTGTAGACTTAGTACATTCAAATGTATTAACACATAATCTATGCCTACATGATGTTACCATGTAAGAACTGGAAGCCCACTTGAGCATCTTTCTCCACGTGGCTAGTACGATCTCTCTCAAGCTAGTTGGTGAGTCCTCCATTCAGAGGACAATGTCTATGATCTCATGATATGTACTAAGACTATCTTTCTTTCATGTTTGTATTGACTATGAGGTTGAGCCCGGTTGCTTGTCTTGGCCCCCGCTCTTATCTATGTATAGAGGTATTGTTAGACAACTTATGCAATTATGTTATGTATCTTGACTCTCTTTATTTAATGATGTCTCATGTTATGAAAGGCTTTGCCTTAGCTCCATTTTCCCTTATTTCTACCCTTATTAATGTTATTTAATGCTTCCGCGACCAAGGATGTGTAGTGATATGTGTTTGTTTTGGTTCCCCATTCTCCGTGTCACATATTGGACCTAGGCTTGGGTCGTGACATCTTAACCGGTAGGAAATGAGCTGACTTTGTCATCCTTTCAACCCCAACCCAAATAGAATCAAAATGCTTAATAGTCTTAGGCAACCCAACCACAAAATCCATATTGATTAACCCCCACTTCCAAGTAGGAATATTTACACCTTGGGTCTTTCAGAGATGTTAGGGGTTGCCGCTCCTTATGATAGAACAAGGCACCTATGTGGTGGGTTTGACTCGCACAGTATTGCCAATCTAATTGGTACTTTCCTTTTATTGATTTTTAGCTCTTCCTGTCAATTACAGATTCTTTAGCGATGTGAAGCAATCAGGCAGTAGCAAGGTAACGACTCTCTTGATATTCATTCTTGAATCAGTGACTGAGAGTAAGGGCTAGTGATCAATAAAATCTGACTAGTGGGGCATCTTCCTTTTCGTAGAAAGCAACTCTCTTTAGAAAGCTCTTTCTTTATCGAAGAGTCGTTCCTCTCTTTTTAGGCTTTGTTCCAAACCTTCCAATCCAAAAATCCAAAGGTACTAACCCTGACCCGGCCTTTAATGCTCAACTTTCACTTGTGGGAAATTATGGCAAGCAGATACAAACATAGCAATGTCCCTTTTCATACCATCCCACCAAAACACTTCCCTCAAATCTCTATACATGTTTGTAGAACCAGGGTGAATAGAATAGGAAGAATTATGAGTCTCATCTAAAATCAACTTCCTCAAGTCATCAAAATTCGGCACACACAATCTACCTTGGTACTTAAGGGCAATATCTCTCCTATGCGAGAAAACCTCCACCTTACCATCTCTCACCAAGGCCTTCAACTCCAACAAGCCGGGGTCAAGATCTTGTTTTACCTTCACCTCCTCAACCAATGAAGATATAATCATCAACCACCACTACGCCACCATTGTAAACCACTTCTAACCTAACCCCTAATCTAGCCAACCGATGAACCTCCCTAGCCTCCTTCTTGCCACCATTATCAACATGAGCTAGGCTATCTATAGAAACCCTACTCGAAGCATCGACCGCAACATTAGTCTTACCGGGGTGATAATGCACACTCATATCATAATCCTTAAGAAGCTCTAACCACCTTCGTTGTCTCAAGATGATATCTTTTTGAGTGAACAGATATTGGAGACTTTTATGATCAGTAAATACATCATCATGCATCCCAAACAAATAATGACAACAAATTTTCAAAGCAAATACCATGGCAGCCAATTCAAGATCATGGGTAGGATAAGTCTTTTCATGCACCTTAAGTTGTCTAGAGACATAAGCTATCACCTAACCATTTTGCATCAAAACACAACCCAAACCAATTGGTGAGGCATCACAATGCAGAACAAACCCTTCTAACCCTTCTCGTAAAGACAAGATAGGAGCGGAGACAAACTTATCTTTCAATGTTTGGAAACACTTTTCACACTCATTGGTCCACACAAATTATGACTTCTTTTGGGTCAACTTAGTCATAGGAGAAGCAATAGAGGAGAACCCATTCACAAAACTCCAATAGTAACCCACTAAGTTCAAGCAACTTCTAATATCCGATGGGATCAATAATCTAGGCCAATTTCTAGTTACCTCCCTCTTCTTAGGCTCCACCTTAATACCATCCCCGAACACCACATGACCTAGAAAGGTGACCTCTTTCAACCAAAATTCACATTCCTCATACTTGGCATACAACTTCTCCCCCCTTAAGATTTATAGTACCACCCTCAAGTGAGCCACATGCTCCTCCTCACTATGGGAATGGATCAAAATGTTATCAATACAAAACCACTACAAGTAAATCAATGGAGGCATAATGTGCATGTAACCAATCCATCCTAAGAATGACATCAAAATCTACCTTATCTAATTCGGCGATATCACAAGGAAAGATTTTATGCAAAAATGAAAACAGGACAGTTTCTAAAGTATCTTCTAGCAACACTTCATAAGGCTTATGTTAGAACCCGTAAGTCCTTAATTGGTTCGATTTGGTAATGTTTGGGACCAAATGTAAATTTCTTCTAAAATGTAGTCCTTATGATTTAAATTGTTGGTGGGATCATATGTTGTGGGTTTTTTTTGATTGGTCCAAGTGGAGGATTTTTGCCTATATATATGGATACCTCTCTTGTGCAAGAGAGGTGTATCCATACTTAGAAAAAAAATCAAGAAAGCAGCCAAGAACAAGAGCTCTCGGGTTGCTATAGGAAAAAAAATATTTTTTTCAATCTTTCGATTATTTGATGCTTCAAGCTTGGTATATCGAGTCTTATAAGTGGCGTGGAGGCATTAGTTGGTCAAGGAATCACATGGTTTGATGGCTATGAAGATTTGGGTCTAGTAAGGGACTTGAAAGGTATGTTAATTTCTAGCTTCCTTTATATAAATTAAAGATTGTGGGTGTGTTATGGTGTGTTAAATTGAAGGTAAAACATGAAAAGAGGATTGGTTGTTAGTTTGAATTGTGAATTTGCAATTTGGGGTTCGAAATTGGGGACAAGTTGCATATGAAGATATATTGATTTATAGTCATGTGTTTATATTTATTTGTCATGAAAATAGTCCTTGTGGGGTGAAA
>JAOTQR010094559.1:0-31254 GCA_025774065.1 Solanum ossicruentum | reverse complement strand
TGTGTGTGTGTGTGTGTGTGTGTGTGTGTGTGTGTGTGTGTGTGTGTGTGTGTGTGTGTGTATGTGTGTGTGTGTGTTTGTGTGTACCCGTGCATGTACGTATATGTATTCCTGTGGGATGATGACTTAGCACCGATGTATAGAGGGTCCTCTCTCTATCCTCAAACTATGTGCCTAGCATAGGTTCCTTTGTAAAATGGGGATGCCCGTAAGGAAAGTTGCCTCCAAAATGGGGATGCCCATAAGGAGAAGAAACTATGTGACATGACATGCTATATGTGAAAATCCTATCCAAAATGGGGATTCCCGTAAGGTAGGTTGCTTCATACGAAATGAGGATGCCAGTAAGGTAAAGTATTGTTTATCTTTTGCAACTAGAACACCTCTTTATTGATGAGGGGATTTCATCAGGATTTCAAGTAATAGCTCGCTTGGTCTTATGTCAGTTGAGGTCACATCCCCACTATGTATAAGCATCATTTGCATTTCATGCTTCATTGTCTTTATGATATCTTGTTATACTACATCCTTTGTTATATATCTCTTTCTATATCATGTGCCCTTTCTATCTAATATTTATGCAAGTTTTTGGTAACTTACATGCATTGCACCCCACATACTTAGTACATCCAAATGTACTAATGCATACTTTTGCCTACATGATCTCACCATATAGGGATCTGAGATTTCTTTCATCCACCATTCGATAGCTAGATAGGATTTTGAGTCATTGGTTGTGGTGAGTCCTATCTTCCAAGGATAAGCCACCATTCCTCTACCTTAAGTTGATTTTGTTTATGTTATCTATACTTTGAGGGTGAGCTCGGAACATATCTTGGCTCCCTTCCTATCTTATGACTAGAGGCATTGTTGGACATCTTGTAGACTCTCGTCGGATCTATGTGTTCTGTGTTGTATATGAATCTTATGATCATGGTTATCTTTTGGTTATGGCTATCATGGATTGATTACGGGAATTTCGATATGTATATGTATGTTTGATATAGAAATATGGAAAATCCTAAGTCCAGAATTGCCCCCATAGAGTGCGTCATACTTACCTGCCTCTTTACTCATTATGTGTTCTATGCTATATGAATTCATGCTAATCTCTTTCCCTAAGATATCCCGATAGTGTGAGTCCTACTTTCCCGTCCCTTAGAACTATATGTTTAATTTTGAATGTGCTTTTGAACCGATGATGTGAATTTTGGTACTTTGAGGCTTGTTTGTGGACTCTCAGGTTCCCATTCTCCGTGTCACTCCTAGACCCTAGGTTTAGGTCATGACAGAGATGGTATCAGAGCCTTAAGTTTGTAAATGATCCTCGGAGCCGTGTCAAGTAGAGTCTTATTCATGGTTGTGAAGCACGCCACCTATATGGATAGAAGGCTACAAGGCATTTTAGGAAATATTTCACTTTTTAATGATTCTTATCGTGCCATGGAATGTGTCTTAAGATTTCATATATCCATCCCTCGCTACTGAATATGGAGAGTTACTTTGGGCTCGTAATGTAATCCAGACAAGGAGGATATTGTAGCCGATATTATATATGAGGTTAGACAGGAGTTGGTGAAGGGTGTGCATTGTTTGATAAGCTTGCTCCTTCGAGTATTTGGAGTTTTCTTAGGTTGATTGGTTATTACATAAGGTTTGTTGAAGGGTTCTGATCTATTGCATTTCTATTGACCAAGACAATTCAAAAGTAGGCCAAGTGTGTATCGTTGGGTGAGTGTGAGGATAGTTTTCAGACTTTGAAAGACTGGCTTACATCGACTCCTATTTCAACTTTACCATAACACTTGGATGGGATAGTGGTGTATTCATGCTGCTTGGTTTGGGTTGGTTTGTGTACTTATGCAACATGGTAAGGTGATAGCTTATGTACCAAGGTAATTGATGGTGCATGAGCGTAATTACCCGACTCATGATCTTGAGTTAGCAGCGGTGGTATTTGATTTGAAATTTGGAGATACTATTTGTATGGGGTGCAAGTTGATGTCTTCACGATCACAAGAGTTTTCAATATGTGTTCACTCAGAGGGGTCTTAATGTGAGGCAAAGGAGAAGGTTGGAGCTCCTTAGGGACTATGACATGGGTGTATGATATCATCTGGGCAAGGCCAACACTATAGTTGATGCTCTTAATGGGCTATCTATGGGAAGTGTGGCTTATGTTATTGAAGGGAAGAATTAGTTGGCAAACGATGTTCACCATTTGACTAGATTGGATGTTAGGTTGGACGACTCTAACGATGGTGGTATTTATGTTTAGAATGGAGACGAATCTTCTTTGGTTGTTGATGGTAAGGAGAAGTAAGATCTAGATCTGTCATTGGTATGTTGAAGAGGTTGGTTGCTGAAAAGAAGATAGGGGTTTTCTCCCAAGGGGGAGGTGGTGTGCTTTGATATGAAGGTCGGTTAAGTGTTCCGGGTGTGGGTTATCCTAAGAGGGTATGATCATGAGTAAAGCCCATAACTCTCATTATTATATTCACCCGAGAGCTACTAAGAGGTATTAACATTTGAGAGAAAAGTATTGGTCACATGGTATGAGGAAGGATGCAATCAAGTTTGTATCCGAACACTCTAATTGTCAACAAACGATGGTAGAATACCAAGGACCCGGTGGTTTGACTCAAGATATTGAAATTTCTACTCAGAAGTGGGAAGAGGTGAACATAGATTTTATGGTTGGTTACCTCGGACCCGGAAGCAATTGGATTCAATTTGGAGTATAGTTGAAGGGATGACTAGGTCGGCTCACTTCTTATCGAGTGAGAATACTCTCAATGTTGAAGACTATGTCAAGCTATGTAATTTGGAGTTGGTTATACTGGATGGTATGCCTGCTTTTATTATGTTGAATTGTGGTACCCAACTTACATCTCACTTTTGGAAATCATCTCAATGAGGACCTTAGCACTAAGGTGAAGTTAAGTGTCGCTTTACATCCTTGACCCGTTGGGCAAGCTGAGAGGACAATTCAAACGTTGGAGGATATGTTGAGGTCTTGAATGTTTGAATTCATGGTTAATTGGGGTGATTGTATATCACTTATTGAGTTGGCTTACAACAATAGCTTTATGATAGCATTGGTGTGGCACCATTTAGGGCTTTGTGTGGTAGAAGGTGTAAGTCTTTGGTGGGATGGTTTGAGTTAGATGAGATGACTTCTATAGGCCGGTATTTAATATTGGAGGCTATGGAAAGAGTGGAATTAGTTATGGAAAATTTGTAGATGGTTTGAAGTCATCAAAAGTTTTTTTTGGATGTTGGAAAGAGGGATCAATGAGTCTCGTATTGGTGAATGGGGTGTATGTGAAGGTCTCACCTATAGAGCATGTGATGCATTTTTAAAAGAAGGGAAAGTTAAGTTCTCGGTATGTAGGTCCTTATGAGGTGGTGTACCGGTTTGAGAATGTGGCATATGGATAGGATTTGCACTCGGGTTTGAGTTTTATTCATTCGATTTTCTAGGTGTCTAAGTTGAGGAAGTTGGTTGGTGATACTAGTGCTATTGTGCCTTTGGAAGGTGTTGAGGTTGGGGAGAACTTGTCTTATGAGGAAGTTCCGGTTGAGATCTTGGATGGGCAAGCGGAGAGGCTTCACAACGAGGATCAACATGTGGAAAGTGCTATGTGGGAAGTGGGATCAAGTATGATGCGATGATACCTCTATCCTTTCCATTCTACTCAAGCCTATGATTTAGGTTCTTCCTATTCTCAATAGTCCTAGTTCTTTCATTCTTGAATCTCATGACATGATATGCGTACATGTGCACGAAAATGATTTATTTCCATGATGTTTAAAATGATTTGAATATGTTTTGATATGATTTTTGATAGTTTTATGATTTTCAAATGATGAACTATGCATGGTATCTTATGATGGAAAGTTTCATGTTCTAAGTCAAGCCTTTCAAGCTTTATTCTACTACATTCAAGGATGAATGTTCCCAAGGGGGAGATGATTTAAGGACCCGGATTTTGTATAGATCTAGTGAAGTTTGAGATTTGGTTTCGGAAAGTTTTAGACCAAGGTGACACCTTATGGAACATCCAAGCTCGATCTAAGTTCACTTTCAAGCCTTTAATTCAAGCTTATTTATGTTGTTTAAGGCCATCATAAGTCTCCAACGTCAAGTCAAATTCAAAGGAATTTCATTGGATAAGTTTTTCACAAGTACTGATAGAAAGGTAAATATTAAATGGGCATATCTCTTAGCACAAAATGAACTGGGTGGATCACGACATATCAAATTAAAGCTCTTTCAATTATCTTTCTAACACACATGATTTCACCTCATCTAGAGTTCGGATGAAGAAGTTATACCCATTTTTGTAAGACCCTCCTGTGTAGTGTAGCCACACGAGCCAGTAAAAGGGCATTGGGGCTTTGGACGAACCGTGGGAATGGCCTTGGGTGTGAAATGTCCATTTTTGGCCTAAGTATTGGGGTATGATAAGTGGCACTAGTCGTATACCTTCAAGGATGGAGATTGGGGCTAAGGGAGGCCATACGACCACCTTCATGGGTCGTGTGGTGTTTCACGGGCCATTTGGCCTTCCGTGAAGTCTACGGAGTGTGAAAACAATATTCTATTTATGGGCCACCGTCTCATAACTTTTTCACGAAATTTTCCTAAGGTTAGGGAGGCGGGATCATAACACGGACCGTGTGGGTCCATACGGGTCGTTTATTGGTCCTTTTGGTGGTTTGTGCGAAAAAATTCTAAGTGTTGGTCCAAGATCAAAATTTCCAGAAAATTTATCTAAGTGTGAGTTCACAGGCAGGTAAATGGACCATGTAATGCCACACAGACCATTTACCCTCCATTCAAGTGACTTCTGGTAAATATTTATTTTGATTCATTAATGGCGCCTTCATAAATTCAGTTATTTCTATTGCTCTTTTGGGAATTTCTAAGTTATTCTAAGGTCATCTAAAGACCTAAAACCTATTTCAATTATTCAAACCTATCCCTCATAATTTGAATTTATCGAAACACACTCAAACGCTTTCCACAAAAGAACTCTTGGGATTTCAACATTTGAGCTTGGGATTTCAAGTCTCCTTCAAATATCTTTGTGGTTTCTTCATCTTAGTGAAGGTATGTGGGTTTGATCCTTGATTACCTTCCAATCAAGGAGATCCAAACTATTTTCAAGCAATTTAATGAATTTTTAGCTTACTTTAAATCAGGATTTTGAGTATTATGATTCCTAAAATCCTATTTATGCATGGGTAGTATTTATTTGACGATTTTAAGGTGATTTAAATCATTATATGAGGATTTACTTTGGGTTTATGGAATTATAAGTATGCATGTCCTCTTTAAGACTTGTTTATGCATGAGTGATCTTATATTGAATTTAAATATGGATTTAATGGTGCATTTACTATAATTTCTCAATATATTGTTGACTTTAGATCTAATCCTAATTACCCATGCCTTCTTCATATCATTCATAGCATTTACATTCATTATATTGGACTATTTTGAGAAATTATGTTATGGGTTAAGCCCAATTATATTCTATGATATGATTTTGATAAAATATTGGTTATGACATGAATGTAATCACATATATGTCTATTGATTATGTCTCTTTGAGCATTTTGGGTGCTTGCACCATTTTGTGTATGAATGGGCTATTCTTATGTATGATAATATTGATTACGAAATTACGTTTTGGTCTTTAAGCTTAAGAATGCATTGAAATGGTTTTGGAAATGACTAATGTCTCTTGAAAGTGTGTGTGTGTGTGTCCTCTCTCTATCCTTGAACTATGTGCCCATCATAGGTTCCTTTCCGAAATGGGGATGCCTGTAAGGAAAGTTACATCCCAAATAGGGATGCCCATAAGGAGAAGAAACAATGTGATATGACATGCTATAAGTGAAAATCCTACCTGAAATGGGGATGCCCGTAAGAGAGATTGCTTCATTCGAAATGAGGATGCTCGTAAGGTGAAGTATGGTTTACCTTTGGCAAGTAGACCACCTCTTTATCGATGAAGGAATTTCATTGGGATTCCAAGTAATAGCTTGCTTGGTCTTACTTATGTCGGTTGAGGTCACAATTCCATTATGTATAAGCATCATTTGCATTTCATGCATCATTGTCTTCATGACATCTTGTTATATGACATCCTTTGTTATATATCTTTTTCTATATTATATGCCTTTGCCATCTAACATTTGTATGCAGGTTTTTGGTAAGTTATATCCATTGCACCCTCCATACTTAGTACATTCAAACGTACTAATATATACTTTTGCCTATATGATCTCACCATATAGGGATGAAAGATTTCGTTCATCCACTGTTTGATGGCTAGATCGTATTTTGAGACAATGGTTGTGGTAAGTCCTATCTTCCAAGGTCAAGCCACCATTCTTCTACCTTAAGTTGCTTTTGTTTATGTTATATATACTTTGTGGGTGAGCTCGGAACATGTATTGGGCCCAGTCCTATCTTATGACTAGAGGCATTGTTGGACATCATGTAGACTCTCATCAGATCTATGTGTTATGTGTTGTATTTGAATCTTATGATCATGGTTATCTTATGGTTATGGCTATCATGGATTGATAAAGGGAATTTTGATATGTATATGTATGTTTGATGTGGAAGATTCTAAGTCCTGAATTGCCCCCATAGCGTGAGTCATACTTACCCGCCCTTAGTCATTATGTGTTATATGCTTTGTGAATTCATGTGAATCCCTTTCCCTAAGATATCCCCATAGCGTGAGTCCTACTTTCATACCCCTTAGAACTATGCATTTAATTTTGAATACGCTTCCGAACAAATGATGTGACTTTAGTACTTTAAGGCTTGTTTTGAAACTCTCGGGTTCCTATTTGGTGTGTCACTCCTAGACCCTAGGTTCGGGTCGTGACACCAGATCTGTTTGGGATTCGGTACCTAACCAAAATAATAAATATGAGGTTTAGTAGGTAAATAGTGAAAGTCTGGAAGCATTAGAAAGGGTAAAAAAGCTTGGGGCTGAGGCAAAATGTAAAATGCTCATAGATTAACTTCAATACAATTTGGAAAAATTGTGTTGATTATTGAGGTGAAAAGTGCATATATTATGTAGTTTGGGACCAAAATAGTAACAAAATAGAAGTTAACCAGATTTTGTTCATGCAACTATTCACATATACAATGTATTTTGTATTGCTCAAATGTGTATATTATAAGGCTTTGGTAACATATTATCTGAAATACAACTTGGAGGATTTAGCTAACTTTCTTTTTTTTGTTGACATTAATGTGAGTTTGTTTTTTCCTATTTGGCGGTTAACTTAAATTTTATGTGTAATCAAATAGCATCACATGAAATTAATCCAAGAGAATGTTAATTAAAAAAAATCAAGGTGTAGGCATAGTTTATCAAAAGAAAAAACAACATATAAGTTCTTGTAATATGGTCTTATATATTGAGATGGACAAAATGGAAGTATTGAAGATACATATGGATGATCTATTTCATTGATTTTTTGCAGGGACTAATTGTTGTATATCAGTTAATGCAAGTCAACCTAGCTGCAGAAGTAACTCTATCTTTTTCAATGAGCGCGCTACTAAGACTTGGCTTTTTTATGAAATGGGAAGTGATACTAATTTACCCTACAAAGCTATTTATCAGTTATCTATTATTCCTCCTAAGTGTATGATTCCTTATGTTCAACAAACTCTCAAAATATGCTCCTCACTTGGTTGCCAACTCTAGGGCAAGGATGAACAAGTTTGTGTCGGGGATATCCAACTTGGTTAATGAAGAATGTCACACTGCTATACTAGTTTGTAAAATAGATTTGTCTCGGCCTATGACTTATGCCGAGAAACTTGAAAGGGAGAAGATTAGGAAGGTGGGAAGTCCAAGAAGGCCCAGATAAGGATGGATCATCTTTTGATGTTGCTCTTAGGCCTAAGTTTCACAACGATGGAGTGACTAGTCCAAAGTATCAAAGTGACAGTGTTGGTCGTCAAACTCCTCCTACATGCAACAAGTATGGAAGTTACCATCAGAGAGATTATTTAGCCGGTTCGAGTGCATGTTTTTGGTGTGGTGCAACGGATCATAAGTTGAGACATTTTTCATGGGACCCTAAGAATTATAAGTATAATCGTCGACGATCTCAACCCTACCCCTCTAAGGGTCCCTAATCTTAGTATGGTGCTTCACCCAATGCTAGATGAATTCTCCTAAGGTGATAACAAAATTGGTGTAGATTGGCTTCATGTCCAAGGTGTTACAGTCAATTTTTGGGCGTAAGTGGTTGAGTTGGATGTTGGTGAAAGGGGGTAGTTACATGTTAAAACCTCATGCATCATCTAGTTTAGCCTTGAGTTGTTGTTTGTTGTGCATGCATGTTCATAGAGTAAGATTTTTATTGAAGTCCTATGTGCAATTATAAAAATGTGCTACTCATGCTTTTAAAATGATTTTCATGATAAAAACTTTGAAAGTTGCATGAAATCAATTTTTAATTTGCATTATTGTTTTAGTAAGGAGTTGATAGATGTTCCATTCACATTCGAGGATGAATGTTCCCGGGGAGTGGGGAGGGATACTGTAACACCCCTCAACGTAGCTTGAAAAGATCTTAGGATGCATTTTTTTTGAATATCTCAAAATCTATATGGAATTTAACAAATTTAAGTGCATGTTCTTTTTCAGAAGGAAAAATAATGTGGGGAAACAGTTACCTACAAGGTATATCTTGCTCATGCCAAAAAAATTTTTTTGGTAAAATTTCACAAAACAGCAGCTGTCCGCGACTAGGCCGCGACGTGGACCTATCACGGCCTAGTTCAAAAATTTAGAAAAACTTTCCTTTGCACTTCTGGGTAATTGATTAATAATGTTATGCCTATATAGATGAGAATTTGATGTTTTTCAGCCATTTTATGCCCTAGAACTCATAGAAATACTCTCAAGAATCCTCTCCAATCTTCTTAAATCTTCCATTCAATCTCAAGCTTTTTCAAGAACTCTTGTTGGAATTCAAGAACCCAAGTGAAGCCCAAATGTTCTTCAAGTTCCTTTGTAGAAAATCTCAAGTTTAAGGTATGTGGGTCTTTCATCCATGGGTTCTTCCACCTATGGAGCCCCAATATTACTTTTATCAAATTTCTTGATTCTAATGACTAATTCTTTATGAGTCCTTTATATTAACACTCCATTACATGAAATATGTTCAAAATTGTTGGTTATTGATTTATTGATGCATGGGCTCCTACTAATGATTACGATTATGATATGCTTATTACATTAAGGCCTTGTAAGCTATGCCATTTTGAAAGATTTGAAAATATTATGAACTTTTGAGCAGTTTTCATGACACCCAAATTGGTATTCTGCAAGTATGTTGGTAGGGTGTTTTGAATGATTCTTATATGACTTTATTTTTATTCCTCTCGTATTTTATACTTTGAATTGCATGATTTAAAGCTTAAATACACATACCCATCATGTTTTGACTAAGTTATGTGGCAAATCTCTTATGTGATGAAGGCTTTATGGTAAGACACGTGATTTATGAATGTTGTTAATGTTGAAGGGAAATTAAGTATGCTATGAGTTCATGAGAATGTTATAAATGTTATGAATGATATGAAACCCTTTATTTGATATTATGATATGATGGTTTAATGAGCTAGTTTATGATATTCAAAGCTATATATGTTGTGATACCACGAGATATTATGAAGTTGAGGATTGTTTGAGATGAATTTCATGTTTCCATGTCTATATTTTGAAAGATGATATATATGATTGTGATGAGTTATTTAAGAATGATTTAAATTGATGATCTTCACTATATGTCTTGAAAGTATGATTTCTAAATGATGAGTAATGAAAGTTATGAGACATTCTATGTTTATTATTGGCTTATAAAAAGTTTCCTATGAATGAGTGTTGATCGTAGAAGATCTCCCAACTAGTTTATGAATGAATATATTATGGTGGAGGATCTCCCATCTAAGGAATGGTTAAAGAGCTATCTTATGACTTTCACTCTATGATATAAATGGGTTGAGGGATTGGATAAATTTCCCTCCCACATGACTTGAAATGATTTTATGATATGACTCATGACATATAATCTTCTACTCTTGTGAGAGCACTACCTAACACTGAGTGGATTAAAGATGAATACCCAAGTCATAAAAACTATGGGCCACTGTAGGTAAAGGTATTAGAGGCAATTACCCAAATTCCTAATAGATGAGCACTCTAAAGATAATGGCTTGAGGCGAGTACCCGAGTCCGAGGGCTTGAGGCGAGTACTCGAGTCCAAGAACTAGAGGATAGTACCTAGTTCACATAAGGCCTAGTATATCCACTTAGGCAATGAAAAGTTCACCGTAGCATAGTGATTTGCCCCTATCTTCCAATGTAGGGAAGACAACGGGACTCCATGGATTAGCTCATATGGTTTATGTCGGTTATGGTCTCTCTTACATGTGTTCAAGTCCTCCTCATGTTCCCAAGAGGTCCTCTTATGATAAATTAATTGGTTTCTTTATGTTATGTCTAAAGGTGATTTCAAGTTCCTATGATGCATTATTTTACAAGTTCAAAATAGTATTTTCCCCTGAAGATACATGATGATATCTACAAGTGTGTAAGGTGATCTTCATTATGACTACCAATGTTCCTTGCATAATAAAATACCCAATTCCCAAAAACTATGTGCCACCTTAGGTAAAGGTATTAGAGGCGATTACCCAAATCCCTAAGAAGTGAGTAACCTAAAGATAAGGGCTTGAGGCGAGTACCAAAGTCTGAAGGCTTGAGGGGAGTACCGAAGTCCAAGAACTAGAGACGAGTACCCGCTTCACATAAGGCTTAGTAGATCCACTTGGGCAATATGAAGTTCACCCTGGCAAAGTGATTTCCTCCTTTCTTCCAATGTAGGGAAAAAACATCTGGACTCCATGAATTAGCTCACCTGGTTAATGTTTGTATGGTCTCTCTCACATATGATCAAGTCCTCCTTAATTTCCTAAAAGGTCCTCTTATGATAAATTAAATGGTTCCTTTATGTTATGTCCAAAGGTGATTTCAAGTTCTTATGATTCATTGTTTTACAAGTTCAAATGGTATTTTTCGCCCTGAAGGTACATGATGATGTCTACAAGTGTGTAAGGTGGTATTCATTATGATTACCAATGTTCCTTGCATAATAAAATAGTCTTTTATGTAAAGTGATGTTTTGTTCACCCAAGAATATTAATACTTTAATTATGTATGACCTCATGTATTTCTCACTAATTTAAGTTTATGTGACCTATCATGCATTCAAGTAAGGATATGTTTTTTATTTCTCATGTGCATTATTCCATGTTCTATGGTGAGAGTAAAATGTCTAAATGATCACATGTATATTCCAAGTTTATATAATTTGCTTATTCTCGATTATGTTCATTTATGCATCATACTTTATTCTTTCTAAAGTTGTCCTTTATGTTTAAATAATATTAGCTTGATTATGACTTACTAATGCCTTTATAAATATATCATTTTTATCATAAGACTTAGCATGCATCATTTCATTATTTATTTCCTGGTCATGCATGCGTACCTACATACCAGTATATTCCAAGTGCTAATACATACTTTTATGCCTATATGATTTAACTATGCAGGGACCGACACTCATCAATATCCTCCACGTGGTTAGCTTTACATCATTGAAAGAAGAGACTTAGTGAGTCCTCTAGTTTGAGGACAATATCCAATTTCTATCTCACTTTTATTCAGACTTTATTCCACTTTACTTTCTAGTTTGAGGGTGAGCCTTGAACATGTCTTGCCCCCCGTCCTATTCATGCTTAGAGGTGATGTTCGATATGCTATGTGCCTATAATTTGATGTTGAGATTTCATGGAATATCTTATCCCTTAGTCCTATCCTTTATGTGATACTATTTGGTGCTATAGATAGTGATGGAAAATAATGAAAGTCCTAAGTCCTTATTTACCCATAGCTTGAGTCCTACTTAACATCCCCTTAGCACTTGCTTGTTATCTGATTCATGCAAATCCCTTTCCCCTATCTATCCCCATAGCATGAGTCATAAGCCCCTATTTCCCTAGAATTAATTGTTGAATATTTGTTTTATATTCCAGATATTCAAATGATATGCTAAGAGTCTTGTTTGAATTGCCTTAGGGTTTCCCATTCGTCGTGTCACATCTAGGCCCTAGGTTTGGGTCATGACAACTTACAACTTCTTGTAAATTTTCTGTTAAATCAGCCTGGGAAGCATCAAGAATACCAGGTCAATCAAAAGAGTATTTTGAGAAGATATGAAGTAAAGAAAATCCTTTTAAAGCTTCCTTTGTGTGGAGATGTTTAAAAAGAGAATTCTTATTGGTGAGTTTTGGAGTAGGAAAGGTCAAAGTGAGGATGTTTTAGGCTGTAGATGTGATTTAAGGGTGAATGAAACCAACCAACATCTTTTCTTAACATGTCTTGTTGCTAAACATGTTTTGGAAGCCTTTGCAGGTGGGGCAGGAATTCAAGGTCCTTTTTACTTTCCAAAGGAAACTATTAATAAATGGTGGTATGCAAATTGCTTTAGTAAACTGAAACCTCTATATAATGTTGGCCCTTGCTTCATATTATGGGTAATTTTGAAAAGACGAAATAAAATTAGGCATGGGGATAATATTTGTTTACATGTCATGATAGTGGAGGTTAATAGATGTTTACCTAGTTTAGCAAGGTTTTTATACCCTTAGCTAAGGAATATCCCAGACAACTTGTCTGATTTGGTACAAACCCATTATTGTTCCCCAATTAGTATGCTGGATAGGAAAGATTGGTTTAAATGTAATATGAATGGAGCATCAAGGGTAATCCTGGGCCTAGTGCTGAAGGCTTCTGCATACGAAATTGGAGTGGAGATTTTGTGTATGTTACAACTTATGATTCAAGTGTTAAATCAAGCATAGAACCTGAGTTATGGGTAATAAATAGGCTTAATGTTGTCCACAGGTGGTTTTACATGACTCCAAACTTGATTAGAGTACATCGACTTCATTTCAGATTTCATGACAATAATCCACTTTTCAGCATCTTTATCATGTAGTGCTTCAACATAACTTAATGGTTCTATGTTAGACTCTTTAGGATTTTATCATGTGATTCTCCCAAGAGCGTAAACCTTACAGGCATTCTAATCACTTTCCACTAGGACGTCCAGCAACTACAGGATGTGCCACTTCTAAATCCAAATTCTGAATGTCCCAGCCATTCTGAATGTTGTCGTCCACAATCACAATTTGCTGTAGATTACTCTCACTACTTTGGGATAGTGAGATGTTCAGAGTTTCCTCCAATACATCCTCTGGTGCAACCTTAGGTGGATTAATTTTCTGAGAAACATTTCTCCCACAACATGGTTGTAATGGTATGTCGATGATTGTTTATGGAACTCGCGTTGCCAAGTTAGGAGGAGTCATTCTTTAGGACAGTTCCTGTAACATAAGTTTACTTCTAGGAACATGGTTCACTAAATAGTTTTATTTCAGAAACTTGGCATTTGTTAAGATAATGACCTTCTATTCCTTAGGACAATAAAATAAATAAACCACCTTATGTCTTTTGGATAGCCAATAAAAATGCACACTTTTGTTCTTGATTCCAACTTATCTATTTTCCCTTGAAAATTAAACACCGAAGTAGTATTTATCAAAACGAGCTTTCAGTATCTGGATAAAAAAAAACTTATTCTCATACATGAACAAATTTTTGATGAATAGACACAAGAACATGATACTTCAATCACTAAAAAGTAAACAACAAATAAATTGTAAATCATGGTTTCCAAAAGTTCTCATATTACATTATCATGATTTTGTAAGATGACCCACTGATACCAATTGTTAGATATTGAGCAACGGAAGCAGTGAGTCGGATTGAAACTCTTACATAATAATAATACAATTGTAACACCCAGTAAAATTATCAAAATACCCTTAGAATAGAGATGTGCGCGTAGCTCGTCTTCTCATGCTCCATTTGCGAATTCGAGATTGGAAATGCAATCTGCGTGAAAAACTGAGTGGGAAAATGATCTTGTTTGGATTTTATATTTACCAAGTAAAACAATATTTTTTCGTAATTAAATGAAAAACAATGTTGGTGCGCACCCGAGGCGCGACGTGCCGAGGACATGGGCCAACACTTTGTTTTTTTAATTTATTTTCAATGGGAAATTTTGAAAAGAAAATATGCAGGCCTGCGCTGGGCATTTTCGAGATGAAACTTTTTTTTTAATTTGAGGGGCATTTCAGTCAATTTCCAACCCCTCTTAAACTCAAAACACCATCAATTTAGGTCGTTTTGACGAGTAAATAGGGTCTCAAACCCCATACTAAGTCCTTCTTCACAACACTTGAAAGTTAGGGCTTGAGAGAAAAGAAAGAAGAACATGAGATTGAAGAATTCAAGGAGGATTCTTGACGGTTGATTTGAAAAGCTTTATCCCAGGTATGTAAGGCTAAATTAAAAGCATGAGATTATTTTTTCATGTACCCCGTTGATAGTCTTAGATGAGAGGTGAAGGTTCTTGATATCTACATGCATGATTCTTGAAGATTTTCTTGAAAATTATATTACTTATATGTATTTACATATGTTGATGATCATCATAAACTTATTTTCTTGAATTGAATGCTTTTACATGAATAATTGCATAAGCGCTACGTACTATTTAATAAAGATTGCATGAATGAAGATAGGGATTGAGTCTAGAGCCTAGATTGGGAATGTTGATAGAGATTGTGATTGTGAATGCCTGATTGTTGATAGATTGATAGAGTTTAATAGTCCATGAGTCTTTTCGAATAAACTCTAATGATTTTCCTATTTGATTGTTCCCTAATGATTATCCCTGGCCTTGAGCAATTGGTTGACGAGATAATTAGAGTCTCTATGAGATTGATTGAAAGATTGTGCCTCTATGAGACTGATTGAGATAGTTTGATTGGATGGATTTTCTTATGAGTATGAAGTCATAAGAGGAGTATTGAGCACTGAAAGAGTAAGAGTAACACCAGCTCGCACTCGTCAAACTATGTAGCCAAGCGTAGGTGAGGATTAGGAACATCATATCATATGATGTTAAGGTTACCTCTGATTAGAAGTCCCTGAAATCAATAGAGGACTTATAGATTGTTGTCTCCATTTGGACTTGTCATTATGATTTTGATTTGTTCTCTACCTAGCAAGTACAGAATAGTTGTGGCAACATTAGCGTAACTGTTGTACAATTACTGCCTCATAAATGATTGTTGTCGGATAAGAGAAACTCCCAGAAAGTTCCCAAACTGAGTGCTCTGAGATGAGATGAGAGGAGATAAGATGAGTTGAGATGAGTCCCTCTGAAATGAGCCTGATTTGATTAATGAGTTGATTGGTTGATGGGTCACCTGTCCACTCTTTATTCTTGCTTTAGATAGACATTTAATATATTGATTGGTTTCTATATTAAGTTGATCGTTATTTCTATATTATTCTACATGTTTTGGTTTCATTAAGCTATTTTACATACCATACATTCCATGTACTGATGCCACTCTGCTGCTGCATCATTTTATGATGTAGATACATGGGATAGAGATCATCAGTAGGCGTATCTTTGAGGATCTTTGGACGTTTAGCGGATTGGTGAGCCTCCCCTGTATCGGAGGATTCATTTACTTTACTTTCATCATGCTTTAGAGTTAGAGTTGCTTAGATTTTATATTGAGAGGTGGCCATGGGTCCTATTATTAGCACCATCTAATAGTGATAAATGCTTCATAGACCAGAGTCAGATGTTGATTGTTAAGATTGTGGAATAGTCTTTCTACTAGCCTTTCATATATGCTATTATTTTAAGACTAGATGATCAATGTGCCCATTTACATTCTGTTAATTTCTGCTAATTGGTAAAATGATTGATTGATTGAATATGATGAGGCCAAGTAGTTTTCTTGGGTACTAGAAATAGTCTGTTTACCGACCACGTCATGGGTCCCCTCTTGGGGCATGAAAAACTTGGTATCAGAGCATGAGTTCAAGTGTCCTAGGGAGTCTATGAAACTGTATCTAGTAGAATCTTCTTTATGGGTGTGTTTCCTACCACACTTCATAAGCAGGAGGCTATAGGACATAAGAATTATTTCCCTTCTTTCATGTTCTAAATCGTGCTATAAAGTAATACTCTAAGAAAGTTACATATTAATTCGTGCTTTAGGCATTGCAGAATTTTGATCATTCCTCCTAGAAGAGCCGTCAAAGGTAGAGGATGCACTGTCAGATGGAATGTCAATCCATCTGAGACTCAAGGACATGAGGAGCCCGTGGAACAAGCGGTCCCTATTGCACAACCCCCGCAAGATGAGGTCTCTAATGCTGAGATTCGCTAGGCTATCCAAACTCTAGGCCAGGCTATCATAGAACCTGCTGGGAGATAAGGAGTGGCCCAACAAGATACTCATAACACTTCTAGAGTCCAAGAATTATTGAGGATGAATCTGCTCAAGTTCACATAGCCTGCATCTACTGAGGATCCGAAGGACTATATGGAGGAGCTCCAGAAAGGGTTCCAAGTAATGCATGTGGCTGATGCTGACAGAGTGGAACTGGCTGCTTATCAACTAAAGGGTGTGGCTAGACTGTGGTATGACCAGTGGAAGAAGGGTAGAGGGGAGAATGCCCTCGTGATGACTTGGGCTATGTTCGAGGAAGCTTTCTTGGGGCATTTCTTCCAAGGGAAAGAAGAGAGGCAAAGGTAATAAAGTTCTTGAACTTGAAATAGGGCTCTATGACTATGTAGGAGTACGGGCTGAAGTTCACCCAAATATCCCTCTCTGGATATGGTTATTGATATAAGGAGGAGGATAGGGATGTACATTGGTGGGTTGAATAAAGGGCCAAAGAGAGATGGGAGGGGAGCTATGCTCATGAGTGACATGGATATAGGGAGATTAATGAATTTTGTACAATAGGATGATCAGGAGAGGTAACACGGTAGGAAGGAATTCTGAAATAAGAAGGAAAAAACCTCCAGCCATGAGGGTGGAAGAAGGGTAATGGGAATCGATTTCTAGCACCATCATCCGCTAGTGCACCTAGAGTCAGAAATGATCAGAAATCCTAGAATGTTGGATCCCATGGGTCTCAATCCCAAGCAAGTGTGGCTCAAGGTTCTTTGGGTAAGCCAACATATGGCAAGTGTGGTAAACTGCACTTGGGGATATGTCGTGAGGGGAGTGATGTATGCTACAAGTGTGGCCAAGCGGGTCACTATCAGAGAGATTCTCTAAAGTGGGATAGGCTAGCTTAATCTTTTCACTAACCCACTAGCTAAGGAAAATTAGAGAGGTACTATGACGGGCGCAAGCGGAGCTACAAATAATTTGTATGCCATGGGTAGTCTACATGATCAGTAGAACTCCCTAGATGTTATGATGGATATGATTTGAGTCTTTTCTATTGATTTTTATGTTTTGATAAATCCTGGTGCCATATTATCTTTTGTAACTCCTTATGTGGCTAGCAGATTTGATAGAACCCTTAAGGGTCTTTGCGAATCCTTTGATGTTTCTACTCTAGTGGGTGAGTCCATTCGAGATGAGAGAGTCTATAGAGCTTGTCTAGTGTCCATTTATCATAGGGATACTATCATTTATCTGCTTAAGTTAGATATGACTGATTTTGATTTGATCTTTGGCATTGATTGGCCCCACGCCTGTTATGCCTCTGTTGATCATTGAGCCGAACAATTAAGTTTCAATTTCTGAATGAGCTGGTTCTAGAATAGAAAAGTGATTCCGTAGCACATAAGGGAAAGTTTATCTCATATCTTAGGGACAGAAAGATGATTGCTAAGGGGTGTATCTACCATCTTGTGAGAGTCAAATCTAATGATGTTAAGTCTCCAACTCTTGAGTCAGTTCCGATCGTGAAAGAGTTTCCAGAAGTGTTTCCTGAGGATCTGCCTAGAGTCCCTTATGATTGGGAGATTGACTTTGGGATTGATGTTCTTCCTGATGCTCAGCCTATCTCCATTCCATCTTATGGGATGGCTCCCATCGAATTAAAAGAATTTAAAGAATAGTTAAAAGATTTGTTAAAGAAGGGCTTCATAAGGCCGAGCGTTTCTCCTTGGGGTACCCTTGTCCTATTCGTATGAAAGAAAGATGGGTCTCTCAGAATATGTATTGACTATAGGCAATTGAACAAGGTCACCATAATGAATTAGTATCCTCTCCCAAGGATAGATGACTTGTTTGACCAACTTTAGGATGCCTCTTGTTTCTCAAAGATAGACCTCCGATCTGGTTACCATTAGTTGAAAGTGAGGGAGTGTGACATTCCAAAGACAACTTTTAGGACTAAATATGGCCATTTCAAGTTCTTAGTCATGTCCTTTGGGTTGACAGATGCACCTAAATCCTTCATAGATTTGATGAATAGAGTGTTTAGACAGTATCTAGATATGTTTATGATTGTGTTTATTGACTATATCTTGGTGTATTCAAGAGATGAAGAGGAGCATGAAAATCACCTCATAATTGTCCTCTAAACCCTTGATGACCATGAATTGTATGCAAAGTTTTTGTAATGTGAATTCTTCCTTAAGTCTGTGGCTTTCTTAGGCCATATTGTCTACGGTGATAGTATTCGAGTGGATTGTCAAAAGATTGAAGTAGTTAAGAACTGGCCCATACCAACCTGTCCAACCGACATAAGATGTTCTTAGGGTTGGCAAGCTACTACCGCCGATTTTTTGAGGGGTTGTCTACCTTAAACGCACCATTGATAAGGTTGACTTAGAAAAAGGTCAAGTTTTAGTGGTCCTACGAGTGTGAGAAAAGTTTTCGAGAATTAAAGACTAGACTGACTACTGCACCAGTCCTAACCTTGCCCCATAGGACAGAAGATTTTGTAATCTATTGTGATTCTTTGAGACTTTGATTGAGATGTATGTTGATGCAGAGGGGGGAAAATGATAGCCTATGCTTCCAGATAACTTAAGATTTATGAGATGAACTATCTAATGCATGATCTTGAGTTGGCAGTGGTGGTGTTTGCACTTAAAATCTGGCACCACTATTTGTATGTAGTGTCTGTGGATGTGTTCACCGACCACAAGAGCTTGCAATATCTTTTCAGTCAGAAAGAGCTCAACCTGTGACAGAGAAGATGGTTGGAGTTGCTCAAGCATTATGACATAAGCATTCTATACCATCCAGGTAAAGCTAACATTGTTGCCAGTGCTCTTATAAGGTTGTCTAGGGGTAGCACAACTTATATTGAGGAAGGGTAGAAAGAGCTAGCCAAGTAGGTGTATCGATTGGCCCAATTAGGAGTTTAACTTGAGGAGAATGATGAAAGAGGAGTAAATGTTCATAACTGTTCTGCTTCATCTTTAGTGGCAGAGGTGAAAGAAAAGCAAGACCGAGATCTTGTCCTACTCTAATTGAAGGAGTCTATCCATAAACAAAAAGTGATGGTCTTCTCCAAAGGGGGAGGTAGGCTGCTGAGGTACTAGAATAGATTGTGCATTCCAGATGTTGATGGTATTCGAGATAGAAACATGGTTGAAGCTCACATCACTAGATACTCCATTCATCCTGGCTCTATCAATATGTACCACTATTTATAGAAGACTATTGATGGAGTCGAATGAAGCAGGATATTGCTGAATGTGTTTTTAACTTCCCAAACTATTAGCATATGAATTGAGTATAGCCTTCCATCCACAGGTAAATGGTCAGGAAAAGCATATAATTAGACGTTGGAAGATAAGTTGAGAGCCTGTGTTCTTGATTTTAAGAGTAATTGGGATGATCAACTACCATTGATTGAGTTTGCATATAACAATAGTTATCATGCAAGCATTTAGATGGCTCCCTATGAAGCTTTGTATGGAAGGACATGTAGATCACCAATCAGTGGTTCGAGGTTGGGGAAGCAGAGTTGATTGGGCCTAACATTGTCCATCAATAATGGAGAAAGTTAAGGTCATTATACAGAGTTTAAAGACTGCACAGAGTCGCTAGAAATCCTACACTGATATGAGGAGGAGAGATTTGGAGTTTGAGGTGAATGACTGGGTATATTTGAATGTGTCACCTATGAAAGGTGTTATGAGATTTAGGAAGAAGGGTAAATTGAGTCCACGCTATATTGGACCTTATCATATTGTGAAGAGGATTGGAGAGGTTGTCTATGAATTAGAGTTGCCTTTCGAGTTAGATGGTATTAATCCGGTGTTCCACGTGTCAATATTGAAGAAATGTTTAGGAGATCCTAACTTGGTAATCCCTGTGTAGAGCATCAGAGTGAAGGATAGTTTAACCTACGAAGAAATTCCGGTCCAAATCCTTGATCATCAAATTCGTAGATTGAGAATCAAAGAGATAGCCTCAGTCAAAGTCCTGTGGAGGAATCAATTTGTTGAGAAGGTCATATAGGAAGTTGAGAAAGAGATGAAAGTGAAATATCCGCACCTATTCCTGCCACTGGATGATAATGTTGAAGGTAAATTTCCTTACCCTTAACTAAATGGATTGTCTTTTCTTGATGATTGTCTATTCTTGAGTCTGAATAAGGATTGTTGATAGTGATGATGAGTCAAAAGATTAATTGATAGATGTGAATGTTGAGATGAGTTTTGAGTTTATTCGTGCCTTGATATCCATCCTTACTCATCATTCGAGGATGAATTATCCTAAGGGGAAGATCATGTAACATCCGATAAAATTATCAAAATACTCCTAGAATAGAGACGTGCACTTAACGCATCTTTCCATGCTTCGTTTGTGAATTTGAGACCGGATATGCAATCAGCGTGAAACATTGAGTGGGAAAATAGTCTTGTTTAGATTTTAGAGCAACCGAGTCAAAAAATAATTTTTCATAATTAAACGAAAAATAGTGTCAATGCGTGCCTGAGGTGTGACGCGCATGGGACGCAGACCAACACATTTTTTTTTCGATGGGAAATTTTGGAAAGAAAATATGCAGGTCCGTGCCCAGTCCACAATGCGGACTAGGCATTTTTGGGATGAAACTTTTTCTTTCAATTTGAGGGGCATTTCGATCAATTCCCAACCCTTTCGAAACTTAAAATACGATCAATTTAGGTTGTTTTGATGAGTAATAGGGTCTAAAACACCATTCTAAGTCCTTCTTCACAATACTTGAAAGTTAGGGCTTGAGAGAGAAGAAAGAAGAACATGAGATTGAGGAATTCAAGGAGGATTCTTGACAGTTGATGAAAAAGCTTTATCCTAGGTATATAAGGCTAAACTAAAAGTATGAGATTGCCTCTCATGTGCCCCATAGATAGTCTTATATGAGAGGTGAAGGTTCTTGATGTCTGCATGCATGATTCTTGAAGATTTTCTTGAAAATTATGTTACTTAGATGTACTTTCATATGCTGATGATTATCATAAACTTGTTTTCTTAAATTGAATATTTTTACATGAATTATTGCATAAGCCCTATTTACTATTTCATAAAGATTTCATGAATGAAGACAGAGATTAAGTCTAGACCCTCGATTGGGAATGTTGATAAAGATTATGATTGTGAATGTGAGAATGTTGATAGATTGATAGTGTTTGATGGTCCATAAGTATTCAAAATGAACTTTAATGATTTAACTATTCGATTGTTCCCTAATAATTGTCCCTAGGCTTGAGCTATTGATTGAGATATTGATTAATGAGATGATTAGAGTCTCTATGAGACTAATTGAAAGATTGTGCCTCCATAAGGCTGATTAAGATGATTGGATTGCGATAGTTTGATTTGATGGATTGTTCTATGAGCATTGAGGTATGGGAGGAGTATCAAGCAAAACAAGAGTAAGAGTTACACCAACTCACACTCATCAAACTACATACCCAACCATAGGTGAGGACTAGGACCATCACATTATATGATGTTGAGGTTCACTCTTATTAGAAGTCTCAGAAATCAATAAAGGACCCCTAAATTGTTGTCTCCATTTGGACTTTCCTTATGGTGTTGATTCGTTCTCTACTTGGCAAGTACAAAACAGATATAGCAACATTAGCATGATTATTCTACAATTACTAGCTCATAAACGAAAACTCCAGAAAGTTCCCAAACTGAGTACTCTGAGATTAGATGAGATAATATGATATGAGATGAGATGAGATAAGTTGAGATGAGTCCATCTTAAATAAGATAGATTTGATTGACGAGTTGATTGGTTGATGGGTCACAGGTCTACTCTTTATTCTTGCTTTAGATAGACATTTGATATATTGATTGGTTTCTATATTGAGTTGATCGTTATTTCTATATTACTCTACCTGTTTCGATTTCATTTGGTTATTTTACATACCGTACATTTCTCGTACTGATGCCACTCTGGTGTTGCATTATTTTATTATGTAGATACACGAGATAAAGATCCTCAACAGGCACATCGTTGAGGATCTTTGGATGTTCAGTGGATAGGTGAGCCTTTCCTACTTCAGAGTATTCATTTACTTTATTTTCATCATGCTTTAGAGTTAGAGTTGCTTAGCTTTTATTTTGATTGAGGTAGCCATGGGTATGTCATTGGCACCACTTTAGTGATAGAAGCTTCATAGGCTAGAGTTGGATGTTGATTGTTAATATTGTGGGCTAGTTCTTTCTACTAGCCTTTCATTTATACTATATTTTGACACTAGATCATCGATGTGCCCATTTACATTCTGTTAACTTCCGCTGATTGGTAAAATGATTGATTGAATGAATGTGATGAGGCCAAGTGGTTCGCTTGGGGACTAGAAATAGTCTCTGGGTCCCGGCCATGTCTTGGTTCCCCTCTCAGGGCGTGACAACAATATCACTTATATCACATATTTATTGAATTTTAGTAAAACACTTACCTATTGAAAACCCATTATTTTTATTTCAAAAGAAAAAACTTTCCTCGAAACTGGCTAGTTAATCAAGCATAGTAGGGACCAAAGCTACATTTAACTTAGGCTTCCATTTACGATAATAATTGTCAAAAGAACGAATTAATCTTATTCGTAAAAAATTACATATTAATCCACTAAAACTATGTAACTGCAGTCCTTGATATTAATTTTAAAATCTAATCATTGTATATTATTTAACCACCACACCTCCCATATTAGAATTAACGATACCAATCAATTAAATTATATCTTTTGAAACAAATTTAATTTTTTGACTAAATTAATCCTTTATATTTTATACTTGATTCATTTCATGTGACGGATATAAAATCCGCCTGCAGGGTTTTCACATGAAAACTCTTCAGTAGCCATAAGGGGGTGTCTTCAACTCGATACCGACACACAGTTCTATCAACTAATCATTATTTCACTAAAGTTATTTGTAATTATCTAACCCATTAGGAATTTATTGACTCATCAAAAGTCTCACTTTTTAATGGATTAAAGTAACATAACAAATTATATAGCTCATAATAATTATATCAAGATTAAAAGTATAAGTGTATGCAATGGACTGGAAAATTTATTTATTAAATATTCACAACATAAATGAAATTCTCAAATTAGTCCGCTCAATGCACACAAAATGTATTAGCACAAGATGTTGGAATTTAACCATTCCCATAATTAAGATCGATCAAATTATATTTAATCTTGTGCTACGATCACCTACATGTTTGTCCTTCCTCATCTTTGACCGTGAACATTTTAATTTTAACTTATATAAACCGACAATTTTAACCTTCTGCATAGGAGCTACCTCCATACACAAAATCGTCTACTATATAAGATATGGACACACATGTATACATAGTTAAGTATTCAAATAAAGACTTTTATTATAATAAATAAAATAATATACAAAGTCATTATAAGGGATTAAAATAAAAATACTATAACACAAAGACATGGTTAATAGTATATCGTCCCAACATCTGCATCAACCTCAAGTTAATATGCAATAGTAACTAGGTTCAAAATCAAATATTTGTATACAGAAAGTGGATTTATAGCCGAGGGTCTACCAAAAACAACCTTTCTACCCCAAAAAGATAGGGGTAAGGTCTGTGTACACCTTATACTCTATAGAACCCACTTGGGATTACACTTGGTATGATAATTCTATTGTTATTTAGTGGATTTATACAAAGTTAGAGCAAAGCTTATTGGCTTCTCGTGTACCTAACACTTTGGATCCACACTGCAGTCAAAGATCATTTGTTAAATGTGAAATACTGGTAGCCATTTATGTGGGGAACAATTCGGTGAATTTGGAGTGATTTCAAAAAGAAATTTGATAGTTTGACATAAGTGTTTGTTAGTATATTAAATTATGGATCCGGAAACTTGTCAATCAAGCTTTGATGAATGAATAGCTCCCCAGGTAGTTTTGCCGCACTTAGTGTAAGATGTCCACCACCGGAAGAAAAATTGGTACTAGACCCATCATCGGAAGAAAAATTGGTACTGAGTGTAAGATTTTTCTTTATCTGTAATCGGTTTCTTTAATTTTGGATCTCCCAAGTATTTTGCAATGATGTGTCCATGTTTGATATTGCTGGTTTTTGATGTTCCTCTTTCATATCCCTAAATGATAACCTTGTTTAGCTGTTACATATGTGCTGCCCATTGTTCCGTTATTTTCTCACTCAAAATGTAGATACTAATTTTTCATGAGAACCATCACTTTTTTTCAGAATTATTTCACCTTAATTCAAAATCAGTGTTTGGTTATACAATTTCTAAATCCATCTTGGAGTTGGATTCCAAATTGGAAAAGTACTCCAAACCTATTTTCCAGCTCCATCTTTATAAATTCCAAATAAAGTAGTCTCCTCTCTCCTTTGCAAAGAGTATAACCAAGCATAATTCCGTCTTAAGTTCCAAAGGCATAAGTTTCAAATAAAGTGAAAAATATTTGGAACCTATGGCCAAATGCCTATTAATTATACTTGAAAACTAGTCATGACTCATAGTAATTTGCAATCATAACGGTCCCAGGTTTGAGTCCTATACCAAGCAAATTAAACATGGTATTTAAGTGGAGAAAGATAATGTAGTGGATCGAGGTTCTAATTGGATAAGGGGTGTGTTGAATCATGTCAACATTTCAAAAATTATGATTTGGATTGATTCTTTCAAGTGCCGATGATATATTCTTGAGCTATATTGAGGTGAAGATAGTTGAATTAGTTTCTTATCAGGTGTTGTGGCGTTGTCCCAGGCCACTGTTCTTGAAGATTATCTTTAATACAATAGTGAAAAGTGAAAACAAGCACTGTTCTCTTCAAATAAATGATGCAAATTGAGATATCTGCAAAAATGATTGTTGACACTCAATCTTGACCTAACTTTTTAAATATTCATACTTTTATATTATTATTTTTTATTAGTTTAAAATATTTGTTAGTTTTTCTAAACCATTATTTTATGTTAAATTACTTTTTTTTATATAGGGTTAGTTATATTTGTTTTTGTTCATTTTACCATTTCTTAACACAATCTAATAATTCATTTTTGTGTAGATAAAAAATGTATGTTAGTATTTACTTGGACCACAATTTTTGGCCTTTATTTTTGAGTTCATTAAATTTTAAGTAGCTATATATAATTCTTTATATTGTTGTAAAATCCTAACCCTAATATCTGATCTTTCTCTTTCTCAAAAGAAAGGAGCCGCCACCATTCAAAAGGGCTCTGTTATATTTGGAGTGGATTTGACAATGGAGCTAATGGTGGGATTGATAGTTGGGGAAAAAGAAGACCATGTACGACAGCCAAATGTGTGACCATAAAATTTTATATTGAGGCTAGTCTCGAAGGCTCTCAATCAGATATTTCAGTCTCCACCATTCAGTTTGGTGTTAGAAGGCATAACTTCAAGGATATGATGGAGGCCTTTAGTTTTAGCATGTGCAAAAAGCTTTTCCAGGTTAGCTATCCCAATTGTTCTTGCTATTATGTTCTCCTTTAAATTGTCTTATCTATCTAACAAGTATCTATAGAAGATTAGAGCTCTTGATTATGTATAAGAAGTAATGTTCATGGCATATGTGATATACATAATGCTACGATGTAGGTCTGCACGTAGGTATTGAGGATGGCAGAGCAAGGTTTGAGCCAAACCAAAACATGAGTTCTTTGAATTTTCGATTTGGATTTCTAAGTACATAATGGATTTTGGATTTAATTTCTAAAATATGTAGATTTTGGATTTTGATGGTGGGTTGGGGTCATGTCGTTTGTTGGGGTCAGAGGCAAAGGGTAATAGTGGTCAGAGGGGCATATGCTTACTTAAGCTGAGAGTAGGGATGTGGAACATAGGATCAGTTACAGGAAAGTCCATAGAGCTAGTGAAGAGCCTTAAGAGAGACAAATTAATACAACATGTTATCAGGAGGCTAGTTGGGTAGGTACTAAAGCTCAGGATGTAAACGGGTTTAAATTATGGCAATCGGGTGGCTCTGGGGATATAAATAGAGTAGGTATCCTAGTAGATGAGGACCTTAGGGAGTATGTGATTGAGGTCAGAGGATTAACGATAGTATAATGATGTCTATTAAACTTATGGTTGGTAGTTATATAGTGAATGCAGTTAGTGCCTATGAGCCTCAAGTGGGATTAATGAAGAAGTCAAAAAGCTTTTTAAGGAAGATTTGGATGAGGTTGTAAGAGGTATATCGGACAAAAAAATCTTCCTTGGGGGAGATCAAGAACTGGATCGGAAAAGAGAGGGATTTTAGTTGTAAGATATCTAATGAAATTGTTGCTGGAATTGAGATCGAGAAAGATCTCAAATTTCTGGAGTATCTTTTTCTATATTATATGGATGATCTGGTCCTGCGCATAAGATCATCCTTATAATATACAAAAAGAAACTCTAGATATTTGAGGTCTTTCTCTTTGAATAAGATCTCAATTCCAGCAACGGTTTCATTAGATATCTTACAACTGAAATCCCTCTTTTTTTCTGATCCCATTCCTCCACCAACGTGAACCCCAGTTGGATTCAGGAATTCTAGACTTTTTAGTTACTGGGAGAACCCAAGTATGGATTCTGGAAACAACTCTCAGAGATCTTTTTTCCTTTGGGAAGATACAGGAGAGAAACAAATTACCTACAACAGTACCAGAGTGAATAGGATCTCCACCAAACATCCGTAACACCTTTCCTAATATCTAGAAGTGGATACCATGATTCTTCTATCTATCAATAACCATATACACTTCACAGTGGATGTGAAGAAGTAGACCATTAACTCGGCAATAATGAGCCAAGCTAGTATTGCGGTGAATCCCCTCGTTAAATTGTCATGCATTATTATTGCAAAACCCAATTCTCTAGAAAATACAACTCTTTTGATCATTTCTTCTTATATATAGCATTCAAGTAATGTCCTTTGATTTCACTTGTTAATTAATAGACATATCGATGCAACATCTAGTGGTTTTAATGATTTTCATAGAGGCTTTTGTTTTGGGGAGACGAATAGAGGTGAGATGTCTCTCTTGGATTTGTCTAAAGCCTTTGAGATGTCCCCAACGAGGATTAAATGGGGAGGCCTAACTATTATCCTTTCTTGGAAGATAGGGGAAAATTTGAGTAGTTTGGGGGCTTAGAGCAGCATCGGAGATTAGAACATACACCATGTAGGACACTACTATTGGTTGCATTAGAAATGTAGCTATCAAGGTATTAGGGGTTTCGAGAGGGACTTTTGGTGCAGGTCAAGGGGATTGGTGGTGGAATGGAGAAGTTCAAGACAAGGTGAAAGCTAAGAAGGTTTCCCATAAAACGTGTTTGGAGTGTATGGATGAGGACGAAGAACGAAGGCTTAAGGATATCTACAAGACAACAAAGGTAGAAGTGAAGACAATGGTGACGAGTTCTAAGACAGCAACATTTGAATGCTTGTTTATTGGGTTAGGTGAAAAAGGCAAGGACAAGAGATTATATAGGCTCGGGAAAGAGATAGAGAAAAAATCACAACTAAGATCAAGTAAAGTGTATTAAGGATGAGGAAGGTGAGGTGTTGGTGGATGAGACTTCTATTAAGCTAAGGTGGTATGTGTACTTTCATAAACTATTAAACAAAAAAAAAGGATAGAGATATTGAGCGGGGTGATTTGGTGCACTTTGATAGTCATCAAAATTTTGATTACTATAGGCATTTTGCAGCCGAAGAAGTTCGAAAAACTATTAGTATAATGAATAGAGGGAGAGCGATCAGACACGATGAGATTTTGATTGATTTTTGGAAGAGCATGGTCAAGGATAGTATGGACCGGTTGACTAGGTTGTTGATACTATTGTGATGACTGCTAAGATGCCCGACTAATGGAGGAGGAATACAATGGTTCCATTGTACAAGAACAAGGGTGATATCTAAAATTGTAACAATTACAGCAGTTTCAAGTTGCTGAGCCTTTACCATGAAGGTCTGGGAGAGAGTGGTGAAGATAAGAGTGAGTAAAAGAATGTCTATTCTAGAGAATCAGTTTGGATTCATGCTAGGCCGGTTGACTATTGAAACAATTCATCTTGTTCGGAGATTAGTGGATAAATATAGGGAAAGAAAGAGGGACCTTCATATGGTGTTCATTGATCTTGAAAAGGACTATGACAAAGTTTGGAGGGATGCCATATGGAGATGTCTAGAGGCGAAAGTTGTTTTAATGGTGTATATTAGGGTGATAAAGGACATGTATGATGGAACCAGGGTAAGAATAGTGGAAGGAGAATCAGAGTATTTTTTTGAGATGGGATTTGATCAAGGATCTATGTTGAGTCCTTTTCCTTTGGCCTTAGTACTAGATGAGCTGACATGGTCTATTAAAGCGGAGGTTCTATGGTTTATGCTATTTCTAGATGACAGAGTACTGATTGATGAGACTCAGGATAAAGTTAATGATAAATTGGAGGTTTGGAGGCATATTTTGGAATCCAAAGGGTTCAAATTGAGTAGGACAAAAATAGTGTTCTTGGAGTGCAAATTCAGTGTTGCAAGGGATGATGAACGCATTCCGTGAGGCTTGCCACTCAATCTATTCCCAAGAGAGAAAATTTTAAATATTTTGGGTCCATCATCCAGAGTAGTGGTGATATTGATGATGATATCACATATTGTATTGGGGCAACATGGATGAAATGGAGGCTTGCCTCTTGAGTATTGTATGATAAGAAGATACTGCCTAAACTTAAAGTTAAATTTTATAAAATGGTGGTTAGACTGTCTTTGCTATATGGGGTGGAGAGTTCGCCAATCAAAAATTTACATATTCAGAATACGCAGGTTGTAGAGATGGGGATGTTAAGATGGATTAATATGTTTTCTTTCTTTTACTTTTTTTTTGAATTGTATAATCTAGAAAATCTTTTTGAGATGAGGGTCTTTTGAGAACAGTCTTTCTTTCTCTAGGAGGTAGTGGTAAGGCCTGTGTACATTTTTCCCTCTCCAGACCCTATTTGTGGGATTTTCACTTGGTATAATGTTGTATAATCTAGAAATGGAAAGAAACTATAGAAACATAACATATTTTATGTTATTTCAATTAAATGAGTGTTTTGAATTCATTTTCTTTTGTGAAATCTAAACTATATCTTGTTTCAATTTATGTGAAAAGTGTTTGACAGATACATAAATAAGAGATATAATTTTTTTTAAGTCTAAATCATTTTGTAAAGGTAAACTGAAAGTTTGAAGTTAAATTATTACTAAATATTTAAAATATGAAGCCCTATAACAGTATGTCATTTACACTTTTACCCTTTTAAAATAGAATTCACTCTTGACAAAATAGTCATTTAATTATTTTTCTAACATTTACAACAACAACAACATACTTAGTGAAATCTCATTTAAGTAGGGTTTGGAGAGGGTAAAGTGTACTTAACCTTGTGAAGGTAGAGAGACTGTTTTCGGAAGACCCTCATCTCAACTACATCAAACCCAAGTAAAGAAGGGGGAAAATGAAGAAAGCAAAGTAGAAAGCATAGCAGTTAATAAGAAAATCAATTTACAATTGACAAAAGAAGCAATAACATCAACAAAAATAGTGTGGAAAGTGAAACTCAATAAACAACAGATTGCAATAGATGACAAAAACAAGAACTACAAGTGTATGACTAGTATTACGACGTGCACTAGCAAGCCCAGATAGTCGAAAGGTAACACAACTCTCTACCTCTACTAACATTCTACCCTAATATGCGACCTTCAGTCCTTCCTATCTAGAGTCATGTCCTCTGTAATATGAGGTTGTGCCATGTGCTGTCTTATCACCTCTTCGAAATTCTTTTCGACCTATCTCTATCTCTTCGTGTACCCCCTACAACCAACATCTTGTACCTCCTCAATTGGGCGTCTGTGGACATTCTCTTCACATGACCATACTATCTCTATCTCGCTTCTGTCATTTCTTTTTGTATTTTATGTATTTAAAAAATTAACTAAATTTTATGTATTAAATTCATTCTTAGTTGAAATATTAGAAAATTTTACTATTTAGAAAATGAAAAGTGAAAAAGACTTTACTTTTGAAAAAATAATTACATGCTGAATAAAATTGAATTTATAATGCAAAAGCAACCTTATGTAAGGACTTTCAAAAATACAATTATAAAGAGAAGTCTTGATGCACAAATTATCCCATGTTAACATGGTCTTGTCACGACCCAACCCAGGGGCCGTGGCTAGTGCCGATTAGGCACCTAATACAACCATTAACTCTAAAGACCAACATAACCACTGGGAAATCTACCGAAATTTCGGCAGAGTTTCCTCGGTTTTATTAATTAGCCTCACCTACAAGAAAAACCCAACAGCTTCCTAGACAACAATACAAATATATATTTCCTTATACATAAACATAAGTGCGAGCCGACAAGGTCTTCGCTGCGGTCCTGCCGCTTAATAATCATGTCATATATACATAATGCGGTCTCGCCGCCTGATCAAGTACCAAAACATACAATAATTCATATACTCAAATGACTCTCTTATACCCATTACCCACTAGTATCCACAGACCTCTATACAAAGACGCCAAACAGTACGTGTACATATACATAGTCCAATCACAAAACACATTAACATGAGACGCTACCAAAAGCTGGCTCCGGAAGCAAAAAGGGCACTGCAGCTACAAACTGGAGATCCTAGGCCAGAGGGTCTCGCACCTGTTCGTCGGTACCTGCGGGCATGAACGCAGCCC